>QTSX02002310.1:0-174295 GCA_014839935.2 Entomophthora muscae | reverse complement strand
TGTTCTTCTGGTTTATAGGCTGCCATTGCCTAGATGGCAATGTTGCAACTGAGTTTCCAGACTTGCCTGCTAATGTATCTTACAATACACAGGGGGTGCTCAATGAGCCACCCCTTGACGTATCTAATGTTATGGGTTAATCTGATGGCAATATCAAATGGCAGGTACTTCATCCTAATTAGGAGTGCTACCAATTTGACTTGCTGATCCCCGCACAAGTTATTCCTTGGCTTCAAACCTTACATGGAACTTCCCACTATGCCACCCCCTTGTGGCTTTCCCCATATGGTATATCAACCATAATGTTCTACAATAAATGATACCTCATTCTTATTATTTTTTTATTTCTATTGGACTGTTGTCTTCCCCAATTCCAAATACTGAATCCTCATTGGTTCAGTTGCAACAGCACCATGCCATCAAAGCTTGATAAAGTACTAATGTGATCCTGATGATAGATTTGGGTAATTATAACATGGTTATTACTCTGAATTCTGATCTATTTACATGCACAGATGATCTGATTGTGTCAAAACTGCAGGGTTGTCCCCCTGCAAGGTTTCACCCATGAGAATCTGTGACCCAAAAACCAACTTCCCCATGATCCTTAGACAAATTTAGAGGCCAACTCAAATCACTAAATTCAGCAACAAGAACCAGTGACAATCCCAGCTTGGTGAAAATCTTGTTTTGGCGCTTCACTCATTACAAGGATCACACCACCCCCTGTCCAATCTAACTGATTGATCATCAAAATCTTGTTTCTCTTAACCTTGATTCACGTGAACTATATAATCACTATCTCTCAATAAAGATTATTATTTAGTTTTCAATCATTCCCCCGTGTAACCCTACCAATACAGCACAGTTACAACACTATATAATCCACTCTCCTGAAAATCCAGAAATATTTTAAAAATTTTGGGCCCCATTTTATAAAGGAGCTAAAGAACTTCCTTTCGAAGAGGAAGGAGAGATGGGAAAGAAAAAACTTCCAAAAGAAAAATTATTGGTTTGCAGCACTTTGATTTAGGCAGTTTGATTTTGTCCCCTCCATTCAAACTGGGTTTATTAAAAGTCATTGTAGCTTAAATATATGACACATTATTTTAAAAGCAGTATATTTATGTATTGTTATTAAGGATGACAAAATACAGTAGATTTTAGAAAATTATTTTCAGTATTTTGGGATATTGACTTATTAAAGGACTCAACCAATTAAAACAGGCCAGAAGTTAAGCACTATTAGGAATGGTTTCAATAAACAAAAAAAATGAGAAACCTAGCCTCAGAATCAATGAATCAATGACCAAATTAAATCCTGATATTAAAAAAATCCCTATTACTAATTAATGAGTTAAATATGCAGATATTGTTCAATTAATTAGTTCACCTCAAAAGTCACTCATATGGGAATTTCATAATAATTACTATTCTAAACTTTAATTATACCCTAGAACAGGAGGGCCATCATATATACTGGTGTATTCATTACATCTAGAAGAGTCCACCATAGATTGGGCTTCCAGGCCAAGCACTCTAAGATAAAAGGCTCCTGAGCCTATTGTATTAGATCAGCTCTGTTTAAGCAAATAATTATCTCTTTGATCTATTAGCCAACTTTTAGATAGTTAGCCCTGAGTAGTGGCCTAGGCAGACAACTGACTTCACCTGGTTAAGGGATTCTGTTAAACATTCTTTCTAGAACAAACAATGAAAGCTGAGGAAGTTGCCAAGCAAGCTTTCATCAAAAAAACTGCCCATAAAAGACTGGTGCCTCTGCTGTGTTGCTCTAATGCTACTTCATTCTCTATCTTAGCATTGTAAGCTAATCTAGGAAATAACGCAGGCAGCTGGGTCAGGCTCAATATCAGTCTATGAATAAAGGCTGATTTTTGTATCCTGTTTCTTTTAGACTTTACAATGAAGTGTAATCTAATCTTTCTAATCCCTTTCTCTAATTTGAGTTATATTAGTCAAGCAAAAGATGATAAATTAATCATGCTGTATAAATCCTTAAATTAAAGTACTGAGACTTAACTAAGAACCTATATCCAGAAGTAGAAAGAAATGTCACATTGCCTTTGGGCTATGAGCCCTGTCAGACTTGTTACTTCTGATGACTACAAAAAATTCTTCTGGGCCGCAGGTTACACAAAAGTCACCCATTTTCCTGTACTCTTCTAATTTTAGAATACTTAGGGTATCATCTTGGTAGATGATAAATTACCTCAGTTCACAAACTTCTGACAATGTCAATAATAAAATAGAATTAAACATTGCAATTTACTATCATTGATTTTATGTTTCCCTTTTTTTGGCAATTATTCCTTTGCTGGTGTTTTTGCTTGAATTTAATTGGCTGTTTTGCCTCAAGTTGCCTTGGCAATACAAGTGCAATTTGCCTTCCCAAGACCAGCCGTAGTTGGTATCACAGTTCATAATGGATGCTAGTTGCTCTCTATCAGGAGTAACATGATGGGCCTGAAAGGCCATGTAAACAATATGGGTAATTATCACCAGATATTTTGTAGTTAAATGACATGCAGCACTGTTTAAGAACAATTGATGAAGGCATAGGTGTCAGGAATATTCCTGACATAAATCAAATTCTGAATGAAGGACAATGTTGGAAAAGAATAGGAGTATTTCCAGTTAAAGAGGCAAATTTAATGAGGAATTTCCCCCTTCAATTAGGGAAAATGAAAATCAAATAAAGGAAGAAACAGAATTTAACAACTGCTGTAATAATTTATCATCCAGGCAGGCAGGCGCCTGCCACGCCTGCCGGCACCCTCCACCAGCCTCCCAGCCAGATGCTCACTTGACCACCCAGCTGCCAGCCAATCAGAAGCCCCCATAACCTGAAGCCAATCAGAAAAGTCCTTGGTTGCAAGGCAACAATTCCAGAATAATTCCTGCCCTTCTTCTAAAGGGCAAATTCAGGGTTCAGATTTTACAAACTATTCTGACCTTTCAGAAGATAGGAAAAATCAGGTTTCAAAATTTAAGAATAATTCTACTCCAAACCAATGGGATTCAGAGGACCAAACCACATGCTTGAGTCCAGAACCCAGCCAAACTAAGTCTCCCAAAACAAAAATAGATTTTGAAAGTCCCATGAGTCTAACCATCACCTGACTCCACACCCAGGGAAAATCATTGGCTCTAGGCAAGAATGGCCAAACCCCCAGCAGATTGCCAAAGAACAAGAGTTTGGCCACCTCCTCAAATCCCAATTCCCAACCACCTTGTCCAAACTTCTGGGATCCCCAATCCCTTGCTTTCACTCCCACTTGCAAAATTTTGCAAGTGGGAAGCACTATAAATAAGTATCCCCTTATCAATATCTTGTGCTATTATTGAGCTTAATACCCTCAATAAAGTGAAATTCTACTTAAAACTTTAAGTCAACTTTAATAGTTAGCCCCAGCCAACCTCCCTCCAATCCAAGTAGGATGAACCATCTCATCTTCACAGCTGTGCTCACAGCTTGCCTTGGGATTGGAGGCTATCAGCAGGGATCAGAGTTCTTTGGACCCTCACCAGAAGCGCTAGGTCATGATCCTCACTATGACCCTGGACAACTTAACTCCTTCCACACTGGTTCCTGGCCTCCCCTGGTATCTCCGCATTCCACACTGTCCATTGTGGTGTACACCTCCATGTACTATGTGTTAGCCTACTTTGCCGGGAGCTTCAGAAGGTACAACATCCATGCTAAGGTCTTCCGTTGGCTGATGACCATATACCCAATCATCACCGCCCTGACTGGTTTCCAATTTGCCAACCTCCTTTCATACCTGCTGCAAGTAGTACCTATCATATCTGGGTATTACAATAGGAGGCAAATTGCCAGTTGCTTGAGAAGCATGAGGCCAAATTGGGAAGTCAGTGTATGTCACGGTAAGTTCCATAATGACAGGTATTTTCCGTCCAAGTAAGAAGGCACGGAAGGCCAAAAAACCTGTATTGAAATTGACCAAGTTAACAGATTTAAACCAAACATTTGATTGAAAATGGGTCACGGCTGCTCCATTATGCCAGCTGAAACCAGCTCCCCCTTGTAAACTGACGTTGATAAATTGACGTAATATGAGGGTCACCCGATATAAGCTCATTAATTGGCATGGTTGTCAGAAACTAGTCACGCAAGGGTTCTTTGCAACCTGGACTAGATACTTACTTGAAGATGCCAAAGAAATAGGAGATCAAGACTCAGGTGGTATTGCTTAGTCAATTTTTCTGATATATATTGAATAATTTTCCCTGTTTCAACTCTAAGAGTTGAGTCCTTCTAAATTTACTCAATAAAAATCAATTATCCCAAGTTTTAATTTTAAATTTTAAAAATGCATCCTGTGCTTGGGTTGTTGCGGTATATCCCGTACAATCTGATTCTGAACAGAATCATTTCAGCAAGATGGGGCCCAGCATCTGGAACTTTGTTGTCAGCGCCAAAAAATGTTAATTTCATGCCAGCCAATTTTATAGCTCCTCCCCCATTCTGGAAAATGAAAATTGTGTCACTTCTCAATGCCCAGAATTCTACGCTGAAGATGCATTGATGCTTTCCCAGGTCACTTATCTTGGTTTACTCTGGTTAGGATTGATTGTTCTACTTAATCCTGGAGTTTCAATTGGAAATTTCACAAAAAGATATTTAAAGCTGCATTAGTGGTTAATCATCAATTCTATGTGAATTTGGGTGGTAATTCCCCATCATGTAGAAACGGCTTCATATTATCCAGTGATTTCCGTCACAGTGTAAGCATTCTGGACCCTCTGGATGTGTAACAGAATAGAGTGGTCAAGATCAAAGCCAGAAGGATCATCCTAAGTGGGGAATCAGAATAAAGATTTGGAGGGGAAGAGATATAAAGAGCAGGCCAAGGAATATCCAGGGAATTGGCAGCAAGTTGCCCAACTGCTGAGGAAAAATTGTCAAACACTGGGGCCAACAGGCCCAAGTAAGTAAGCATTTTTTGAAAACTTCCTTTATTTCTCAGATAGGGAAAAGTATCTAGAAACAAGTTTTTAGAGGGAAATGGGGAAATTTTTACGGTAGTTTAGGATAGGGGTGGAAGAAATTTTATGGCTTCTGATTGGCTGATGAGAATATTTTCAGCAGTTTAGGAACCTGCTTTTGAATTTGACTTCATAATGCCATAATTCAAAAAATTGGCAATTGGCAAGTCAAGTGCTGCCATCTCCAAATAATGTATAACACATAGTTTTCTTATCATAATTAATTGGCATAAAGCAGGGCAAGCCTATATTTATAAGGGGATTTGGGCAATTCCTGCTCTCATCTATTTTTTTCTGAGAGCAACATTTAAATTATCTAATATAATTAAAGGTTTAGCAGCTTTCTGTTGCTGGTTTTGAGTTCTGCATGGGTGTATTATCCCTTCCATTTGTATTTCTACTGTAACAAGATAGTTGGCAGCAGTAGCCAAGGACGCCAAGTCCCAGTGTGAAGTACAACATGGTTTGCTAACTCTAACTCTGATATAAAAAATCCTAGTTTACTGAAATCCTGGGGAAAAGAGTTTTCTGGGGCAAGAAGAACAGTTGGAGCTTCCTTCATTAGGCTGGGATGTGATCCTCCTGGGGTGTTGGAGAAATAGCTCAAGGGAGGAAGATCCTGGTAGTGAGCCCAAAAGGATTCTTGATCAGGAATGTGGGCATGTGTAACCAGTAGGGGTAGCAGGAGTTCTGATGGTTGCTGGTGTAGAAAGGAATCTTGTTGGTGGGATTCTTGTAGCAGTGCAAATAGAAGGTATAAATTGGTACAAAGATAGCAAATTCCAGCAAACAATAAATGCCCTGTTAAATATGACTTTGGTTGCAAAGATGTTAACAGCAAGAAAGGTTCCCCTTCCTTATCTTTATACTTACTTGGGGGAACATCTAATTTATGTTCTATCAATGATTTAGTGATATTTTCTTCAGTAGTATTATTTTAGTATCTGGAATCCTGTGCATTTGCTTGTGTAGGGGGCAGCACATTAATTTTAGCTACACTGTGGCATGCTTGGCCCTCGTTTGCTGAGGTGCCACACCATGTCATGGCCATAGTTTTCCCAGGTGTGGCTCAGCCAAAGCGCCGCCACCTGGGGAAACCTAGCCTGAAGCCCCGCCTGCTTGCGGCAATCATAGATTTAAATCTAATGATCAATCACAAGTGGGTGGTGGCACAGAAAATTAGGTCTGAGTGGGGCGCAGATGCCCCACACCCAATTTTCCCTTCCTTGACCTGCTGGTCAACAAATCCTGACCTCAAAGGAGGTCAGGTAACAGCTTACAGAACCACCATTGGTGGTATCTGTAATCTGTCTAAATATTGTATTCAAGGAGGCCACCTCATCAAGATGTACCCAAAGGCTTTAAGTAACAATTGTCCCCACCAAACTACCTTAGTAGTTTGATATTTTACTCTCAATAAATATCTTGCCTCAATGATTCACTTATTCCAATATCTTCCAATCAGATTTGTAATAACCAGACTGCTAGATTCTACTTTCTCACCTCTGCAATTTCCTGGTAATCTTCCACCTCCTGCTGAAATGATTCCTGAACCCCGCGAAATTGAATGTGAGCCTATCTTTGCTGCTGATTCCTTGATGTTGAGCCAAATAAAGGTCTTCTTGATGTACCTGTGCATAATCTTCTGCTGCCCCTTTCCTTATTCACTCTTCAAGGGTTACCATTTCTGAGTAAACACGCATCATCTCCTCATTGGTAATGTCATCCTTATTTGGGTGTACATTCCCCATTTGATCAATTACGACAAGCTCTTACTCTACTTTACCCTGACACACCAATTATCAAATCCTGCAACCAAACACTTGGGCAGTTGTGCAAGTGTACAATTGCTTTCCCGCTCAACCATTTCCAAATAGTTTTGAAGTATGAATTTGCCCATAATGCTAATATTTGGAGGTTGTGACATGTGGGCCTTGCAAATTCCTGGCCATTTGAGGCCATTGGTAGTTAGTTTTACATCAGGTGGATTGTTTTCCAAAGGTTTCCATGTATGTTGAGGTGTCATGGCTATGTGTGACATCAGGGTGTCAGGGACATCTTGGATCTGACAGCTGTGAAAACTACAGCAAAGCTCTTCTTATACCATGGCCATGTAATTAGAGTTGTGATGGACCATCTTCAGACATCTACTAGATTTTAGCTGAGCCAGGCAAAATCTAGCAGGCATCTGGAGATGGTCCACAACCCTACATACAACTCCTTTTTATAGAGCCTATTATGCATGGGAGGCTCATAAATTTCTATTGAGATGTACTTTGAATAACTTCCTAGATCCTCTACAACTTATAAAATGATACTATATAATAAATTGACATAAACCAAAACTTCCTGAAGTGGCTTTTAGAATGACATGATCCTGAACAATTCTTGCAGAGTTGGTTTCCTGGAACTTCAGATAAGTCTATTACGACTTTTGGTAAGTAATTTCGCCTCGCTTTGCTATTTTCTTTGGGATAACTTTAGTTTAGATAGCTTAAAAGAAATAGCCTCGATTCAAACTTACTTATATAATTGGCGGTAGTGAATTTCTTAAACAAGAAAATATGGTTTCTGCTGTTAAAAATATAGATATGCTTCAGGACAAAGGCCTTAAATTGAGCAGTTCAAAATATACTATATTTATTTTATCTTGCATATTTTTGCGATCCAATTTTAGTGATGTCTGATTCTGAGTTGTATTTTATTCATAAAATGCTGACGTCCAGATAATTACATAGGATACTATAGCTATTTTATAAATCAGTGGCAATCAGCCATATCTTTAGGTAGATGCGGAATAAAATGAAATCAACAATGTGTTTGGTTGAACAAATAACCTAAAGCTTGATCGAATGTAAAGGTTTCTTGGAAATCTACAAGTTTAAAATTTAGGGATCCGACAGTAACTTCCTAAATTCACATGCATTACATTTAGCAGTGGCAACTAGGATACACTAATGACAGGTTATATTTCTTTCGGGACTCATGTGAAACAAATCCGATGAGTCTTTAAGAAGCATGCTAGATGGTTTGGACTGAATATGAGTGGCTCGTGAGTTTTGATTCAACTTAAATACTAGAGCTACAGTAAATCTTGGGAATATAAAAAGAGTTTTGAATGAATAGCACGTTAAAGGGAAACAGATCTACCAAGCCTTTTTTGTTAGTCACCACCCTGTTGCTCCCACTAATAAATCAGATTCCAGAGAAGCAACTTGTTTGGCACAGCTTTCAAACCAGGAGTGGTGAGAATCGCTTGATATGGATGTAGCTAGTTTCAATAAGCTTTTTGTGCAAGAAGCTAGATTGGAGATAGCATCTGAGAGCTCTTCGTGATTATTTCTATCCCAGAGAGAAGCCCCCAAATCATCAACTGAATTGGAAACTGCTTTGGCCTCATCAACCAGAAGATCAATCAAATCGGGGATTCCCTCAGCATTTATATCAGATTCAGTGATGGTGCGCTTTGAAATCTTGACAAGCAGAAGCTTGATTAACTTCATGAGGGAAAGAGACTTTTTGACAACAGCGCCCTGAGCAAGCGAAAGTTGGACGGAATCTATATCTAGTAAATCAAAATCGTCACAAAGCTCCTCGGAGATCCTGTGCTGAAGCAGTTGTGTCTATTTCTTGTCTATTTTGGGTTTCATCTAATAGTTCTTGAATTTCATAGATGGCATCATCAACAAGAGATATCACATCCAAAAACCTTTTATAGGCAGCCTCCTTGTTGGATTTGGGAAGATTCTTCAAGCCTTCACACTCGTTCCATAAAATCCCAGTAGAGGCAAGGAATTCCTTATCTAGCGCCAGAGAGCCAACAATGAACTTTTGATTCTCACCCTCAAAGGAAATTGGCTTGTCTAAAAATGAATTTCCCAGGCAAATAGAGGCTCTGAGAACCTTTTTACATGCTTCGAGAATTTCTTGGCGAAAACATTTGCCTTGATTTAATGGTATGCCCTTGCAAATTAAAGTCAACTGGGTCAATCTGTTCAAAAAGGATTCGCAAGCAGAGGAATTTTCGGCAACCACAGGTGGTTTGAAAGCTAAGGCAAACTTTGAGGCCTCTGAATTCAAGCAGATGCCTAACCCACCTTAAATTTTAGATGACATGGCTATTTAAAGCTTACTTAAATCAGCAATAGTTTTAGAGGGATCAAACTTAATAGTATCTACAGGACTCCCGATATCATGTAGCAGATTAATAACTGAATTTACAAAATCAGATAAAGTGTTTGTTGTTGAACTATTATTTTCTTTTTTTGTCATGTTAGTAAAGGGTTACTAGCTTATAGGTGCCCCTTAAGAAAATGAAAGTTTCTTGAAAATGGGATTTCTAAGAGATCTAAGAGATACAACCCTATCTGAACACGTTTAACCTTGGAGGTTGGGGAGCTAGATTTTTTGGTTGAAAGGAGTGCTTACAAAAGAAAACTTGACCACCCTTTCGATTTGATATACGTTTGGGCTCCCCATTCTCACTGCATCGATATACCCACTAAATAAACCACTTTTCGAATCGATGTGATTAAAATCTGAGAGCCCAACTTGATGTAATTACTAAATGTCATAATTCAGTTTTATTTTATTTTTCATTCACCTTTCTTTCTAAAAGAAATCGACCCATTGTGATTAGGGCGGTGGCGGATTAAAAACGTGCCGATTACAGCATTTGCCGTAATCAACGCATCCAAGCTGTCGCGTTTCTGGATTCCTCTTACCTAGGGGAATATAAAATTTTCAAAAAAAACGATCAAATATGGCTCTGTTTTTTCTGGATGAGCCTAATTTCTATATATTTTCAAATTAATTTTTTAATTTAAATAAAAAAGTCATATTTGATTTGTCATATTTTTTATTTTAAAATTTGAAAGACAAAAAATAATTTAAATTGTTAAAAAATCTGGAAATAAACATCCATCTGTGGATGTGCACGGAAACAATTTCAGAAAAATCATAGCTGCTGTAACTGTGCTGTTTTAGCAGAGTTACAAGGGGAAAAATATTTGGAAACTAGATAAGATTCTTTATTGTGAGGTAGGTATTATATAGCTAGTGTAAATCGTGGATAACAGGGACATGATTGTGTTGATCAATTGGTTGAATAGTGAAGGGGGTGGCCTGATCCTGTTAATGATTCAAGCGCTAAATTGAGGTATCCACCATATGGGATCATTATTTGCTCATGTTGCTGTTTCTGGGAATTCAATGTAATACCCTGAAATTGTGGGTACCACTTGTAACATGTACGGTAGCAGGTTGGCGAGTTAGAAACCCGTCAGGGCGGTGATGATGGGGTACACAGTCATCAGCCAGCAGAAGATCTTTGCGTGTACATTGAATCTTCTAAAGCTCCTGGCAAAGTAGGTGAGGACGTAGTAGATGGACATGTACATCACAATAGAGAGTGTAGAATGGGGAGACACCAGGGGAGGTCAGGGTCCAGTCTGGGAGGAGTTCAGTTGACCAGGGTCGTAGTAGGGGTCATGACCTAGTCCATCTGAGGAGGGCCCAAAGAACTCTGGCCCTTGTTGGTAGCCTCCAATCCCAAGGCAAGCTGTTAGCACAGCTGTGAAGATAAGATGATTCATCTTCCTTGGATTGGAGGGTTGGCAGGGGCTGATTGACAAGTTAACTTTTTTGTTGTAAGTTGAAATTTCACTTTTACTGAGGGTATTAATCTCAATAATAGCACAAACTATTATTGAGAAGGGATCCTTCATTTATAGTGTTCCCCCACTTGCAAAATTTTGCAAGTGGGAGTAAAAATAAGGGACTGGGGATCCCAGAAGTTTGGCCAAGGGAATTGGGAATTGGTGTTTGAAGGGATGGCCAAATCCTTGTTCTTGGGCAATCTGCTGGGGGTTTTCAGTGATCCAACCTGAGGGGGTGTGGGGTTTCTGGTCACCAGTCCCCATAGTGTGTCCTGGGTCATAGCCAGGGACCGGCTTGGAGGAGTCATCATTCTCTAACAGGGGTGAAGGGTTGGTGAGAAGCTTATACTTTGCTTGCATGAGGGCAAACTCCTCCAGTACCTTTCCAATCACCAAGCAAGCGTCTCCACCGTATACCTGGACTTCAGCAGGCGCCAGCCCTCCTGTAGGCCAATACCAATCCTGCAGTAGTCTTGCAAACTCTTCTCTGATGAACTCTCTTCCTCTATTTGACATCTTCAAATGCCTTGTCACCTTCTCCCACTCCTCCTGGGCAGATTTACTAGAGGCAAGCTTCCTGCACCCTAGGCAATGAGATTCCTCGTCCTCTGGGCTAGGATAGAAAATATGGGGTAATTGACTCATGAGACTTAAATGCTCTTTTCACACGGGAAATTCAGATAGGGGTTGTAATAGGTGCTTTATTCTCTTTCAGAAGGAAGATCCCTTTAGAAACCTTCTGAGATATTGCCTCGGGGTAGGGAATAAGAAAGGGTTTGTACCAAAACTTAGAGTCCTTTAACAATATCTTTGACTCCTGCTCCTTGATCTTGGGCTCCTGCGCTTTGGTTGTGGGCTCTGTTGTCTTAATCTTAAGCTCCTGTGATCTGACTCAGCTCTGGCTTCTTATCCTTGGACTTCTGCTCCTTTTGTAGCTTTGGTGGCCTTTGTAATCCACTTGATCCAGTCCCTGAAGAGTCTCAGATAGCTCTCTCTTTTATAGCCCCTTGTTTCAGACCAAAATCCTCTCTTAGAACTCTGGTTCTTTAAAGCTTAAACTATCATGTTTTTCTTCCTCTATGATATATTAAACTTTTAAACTTACTTCAGCCAATGAAAGCTCTAAATTTTCTGCTTCTGCTCCCCATTTTTTAGGCTTTAACTCTCAAGTTAAAGCCCTTAAAAAACTGATTAAGTAGGCTCTGGGTTGCAGCCAATCAAACGCCTTGCTTCAACGGTTTTGCCAAAACAGTTTCCCTGGATGACCCGTTTCTGACCCTGGTTCAAACTCAAAGCTATCTTGCTCCGGGTAAACAACTGCTCCGTGTTTTGAACGGTTTTGCCGTAATTCCCGTCATGTTTCCCTGGCAAATCTCAAGCGCTTCCACATATGTTTTACTTAGGCAATTTTTGATCCTTCAATTTTTCAACGTTTCTCCGCGTTTCTCTGTGCTTCTGTCAACGTTTTGCATCTTTGAACCTGCCTGTTGCTTGTCCTTTTGCTTCCCTAGTTGTTCTCAGCGAAATTTGCTCTTTTGCCCTCACAGTTTCTCTGTTCTTCTTCCAGCTTCTTTCTGGTCCCTTTTCTCTTTAATCTTTTTCCTAAAAATAAAATATAGTTCTATAAACTATAGGTTATTTTTCCTCTTCTTAATTTTTCCTTATATGATTTTCAATCCTTTTTTAATCATAATAAGGCAGTATTTAATTATTCTTTAACTGCTTCTTTATATTCAAATTTCTTCTCAAAAGTCACTAAACCTGTAAATTCACTGCCACCTCTGGCTTTGGATCGCGCAATTTTCCCTTGTTGTACCAAGAAAGGCTCTAAAACGCCCGCCAAACCCCTCCATTTCCTAAATGATTTAGCTCACATGGTAGATGAGAGGTTTGTGCTGGCCTACCCTGCGGAACCTTTGCCTTTGGTTGCTCCCTCCTGGGAAGAAACACTGGTTAATTTAGACTACTTATTAGCTTGGTATTGCCCACTTCTAAAAACCATCAGAGCTAGCCAATCAGAGGTTGCCACATCAATACTAAGTAACTCAAGTGAATTCCAAATGACCAGTGCCTCTTCCAGCCAATCAGATCTGACTGCAGAAATTGGAATGAAACCCTCCAGTCTCCCTGCCTAGCAAAGTTTTACCTCCAGCCAATTGGATTCAGTTCCACTGTCATGTGACCCATTTTATTTGCAGCCCATTCCTTTTATGCAAGCAAGGGGACTTCTAGTCCCCTGCTTGTCTATTTTCTAAATTATTAAAGTTTTGGAGTCCTTTTCAAACTTAATTTTATTTCCATTGCTGTTCGGACCCAGATTTGCGTCCTTGCAGTCCTAAGGATTAAAGTGTTAGTTACTGTACAAAGCTTACCTTGTGTCAGCCAGTTTCAAACCCGGCTTCTCTTCTGGGCCCCTAGATTAGTATTAATTTACCTAGTTGTTGTCTTTCCCACTTTTGCTTTCAAAAACAAAGTTTAAACTTCAAGTTTTCAATTGATTTTTCTTATAATTTCTATTATTATTTCGAATTTTCCTTTAAAACTGTTGTTTTTGAACCCGCTCTTGCTTGCTGTTGCTCCCAAGGCTTTTGCGACCATAGTAAAGCCTTCTAAACCCGTTCTGTTGCTCTGTTACTATAATTTGCTAAGACTACCCTGCTGGCACTTCCCTCATCCTTTTTCATCAGAAATTTGTACCAACCTGCTCCAAATTTTGTGGCAAACAATCCTATGATTTTTCCAGCCCTTAAATTTGTGGTGTTTTCCCTGGCGCTGTTCTTGCTGCTTCTGTGGACCACCTCCCCTGATTTGTGGGGTAAGATCTCTTTGTCTGCCTGTCTTGTGGATAGAGACCCTTCTAGTCTCTGGGATCTCCCCAGCGGCCTTCTCTTTTCTGGAGAGGCTGTGGTCAAGAGCCTGACATGCAATGACTTGGACTTGGACACTGTGGACCATACTTCACCCGTTTCTGAAGAAGCTGTGCCTTCCATGCCTCTCTTCCTCAGTGTGACCCAGAGCCATTCTGTACCCCTTGGGCCCTCTGAGGTGTCCTCTCCCACCCCCACCCGCACCCCTTGGTTGCTCACTGGTCTGATACTGATGGGCTTGAACGCCTACTTCCCTCAGTTGTCCCTGGTGTCCTCCCTGTGGTCCCCCCTCCAAGCGGCCATCCCAGTTCTTCACTGGATGGCATCCTGGTGGCTTGTTCCACCGGGATGGGAGCCAAACTTAGTTAGTTTAGCCCCCCTCTCTCACAAAACCAGCTCTTCCAGCCTCTTTATTTAGTCCAGCTAGGTTATCCTCTCAGCTCTCCAGTTCTTCAGCACCAACTTCTGGTCCTTTGGTCATTCTATACCATGATCTGCTAGTCCTTCATCATGTCTTCTTGTCCTTCTGTTGATCCTTAACCAGTTCCTTACCAAATCCTCACTAGGAACCTTATTTGTTCCTTTAACACACTGAACCATATTGGTCCATTCCATTCAATGTGAATTAACAGTTCCTCAACTAGCCTTCACTGTGACCAAACAGTCCCTCTTGCTAGTTTTCTCTGCTAATTCCGTGAACCACCCTGGTTCTTTATATCAGCCCCCATTACCAGAACTTGTAGACCCAGGCATGAGTCTACATTGAACTGGCGTTTGACTGGGCCCTTGCAAGTGACAATCCACTTAGGCCATTCAATCATAAATCTATGTCTATGTGTTGTCTTTACTCACCCAGGTGATGAAGTCTGGGCTTTCAGTTGCAGAGTAATCAGCTCTACTTCCCAGAGGCCTGATCACACCAAGTTCTGCAGCTTGCTTCCCCAAGCAAGCCACCTTGGTGACACCTCTGAGCATGCCTATACCCTCCAATGCTCACTTTGGGTTTTCCCAAAGCTCCCATAGGGGCATAAACAAGGACACCCTGCCAGTCTGTTAGGCAGGATGCTTTCTCACAGACCTCCTGCAAGCGTATTAGGGTACATTGAGCCCTCAGAGCTCTTCCCCTCCCTGGCAGCCCGCGTTACCCGCCAGGGGTCCAAACTTACTTCCCCCCAGACAGACAAAGTTCCCTGCTTGCTATTTCAGTCTTCACCCTCCCGCAGCCACAGTTCCCTTCTAGGTGAAGCACTATAGCCCAAAGCAGCCAACATCTTCTGCTGGGTGGAGGCAACAACTGCCTCTGTTAGTCCTTTGTTACCTACCAGCCAGGCCTTACTTACCCTAGTAGACCATGTTATCTACCAGGCTCTCCTTACTTACCCTAGTAGACTGTGTTATCTACCAGGCTCTCCTTACTTACCCTAGTAGACTGTGTTACCTACTAGGGTTACCTCACTTCTCTTAGCAGACCAAGTTACCTACAAGGCTTACCTCACTTACCCCTAGAAGCCCTAGGTTACCTACTAGTTTACAATGTTGCTAGCTAACCACACATTGCCATTCTTTAGCATATCATCTTTATTTGAAGCCAAATCAACCCTTGCCTGCAAAACCGCACACATGTGGATCACCACATAGCTCCTCCCTAAGATAGTTTCTATCTTTCCAAACTAACCCAGGCGCAAGGGCATTTGGCCTTCAAACCGCTTTAAGAACTGTGGGTGAACTCTTTCCAGTTTGCAACCCACCACCTCACCAAGTCCTCTCAACTGAAAATTGGGCCCTGGAGATACACCACTTATCTGGAACGGACCAATCTACCTCTGCAACCCACGCCGTGTGGTCTTCAACAGCCTTCAATGATCAAACCATACCAAATCCCCTTCCTTGAACATTGGGTTCATCCTGAACCTGTTCCGCGCATTCCACTTGGACTGGCGTACAAACTGCACCTGCTGCGCCTTTTCCCTGGCTTGAGCATACACCTCCCAAATCAGCTTGGCGTGAGCCTCCACAGCCTTGGCATGATCCTCCCATGTCTGATAGCTTGAGTGCCCTACCTTGTCACTAAGCAAAGCCTCTCTTCCATACAACATCTTGAAAGTACTGAAACCAGCACTTGCATGGGACATTAATTGATAGGCCATTACTGCATGGGCCATATGTGTTTTCCAATTTGTCAACGCTCCATCTACAATCCCCTCAGTGGCCCTCTTCAAGGTTCCTATAGTCCTTTCTACCAACCTGTTGGACTCTGGGTGATAGGTAGACGCAAAGCTATGTGGCACATTCCATTTTGCACACATCTCCCTCACCTCCTGGCTGGCGTAGGGCAGTCCCTGATCTGATATAATTCTCTCCGGGCACCCATGTCTCAGGATTAGGCACTCCTCAATGAATGTGGCAATCTGGTATCCATTCTTGTGTTGCACTGCCTTCACCTCAATCCACTTCATGAATAGATCCACTGCTACCAAGAAATAATCCTTCTGTCCACTTGCCATCATAACATGGCCTGTATCTAAAGCCACCTTTTCAAATGGATATGATGCTTCCATTGGTTGTAAGGGATACTTCCTGACACCCATGGGTATCTAGAACATTGCAGGAATTCTTTCAGCACCTTCTCTACTTTCTGATACAGCTTTGTCCAGTAATATTTACTTCACACCGCTCCCATTAACTTCTGAAACCGGAACTGCCCCCAAACCAGACGTGAATGTCTCAAACCACCTGTTCCTGGTATCTGGGTACAACAAACTGCCTGTTCCAACGTACAGCTTCCGCTTGGCCCTCTTCATCCACAAGGTCTTCCTCCAAATCACCCACCATAGCTTGAGACAGTAGGTCTGCCACCACATTGTCCTTTCCCTGCCAATACACCACGTTGTAGTTGTAAGAAGCCAGTCTCTTGCATATCTCAGCAGGCGTCCCACCAAGTTGGCCTTGGTTCTCAAAGCCTTCAATGGGGCATGGTTGGTTATCACAACAAACGGTGATCCCTTCACATATGATTTGAATTTGTCTACCGCCCACACCACAGCCAGTCCTTCCCTCTCCGTGGCAGAGTATCTTGTCTTGGCATCCTGAAGAATTCTTGACACATAAACAATTGGCCACACCTGGTTGTCCTCCGTTTGTGTTAGCAGAGCCCCTAACTCAATTCTGCTTGCATACGTCTCTATTGCAAAAGGAAGATCCCATCTTGGCAACCTAAGCACGGGCGCCTCCATCAACCTCCTCTTCAGCACCTCAAATGCCTCCTGCTGGGCTCCTCCCCAGATGAACAAAGTCTTCTTCCTGCATAACAACCATAATGGTTTGGCCAAGCTGGCCAGATCCAGGATGAACCTTTGGGAAAACATGAGGGCTCCCATAAACAACTTTACTCCTTTGATGGTACTCAGGGCCTTTATCTGAGCAATTGCCGCCACCTTCTGCTCATTTGGGCAGATCACATTCCCTGAAATGTGGTGCCCTAGCACCAGTATCTCTTCCTGCGCCAACTTGCACTTTGCGTAGCTAACCTTCAGCCCTGCTTTCTGTATCCTGGCAAACACCTGCTCTAAGTCCTTGAAATGCTGCTCCAATGTAGGCAAGAAGACTGTGACATCATCAATATACACCACTACTATCCTAGGTTGCAATCCCTCAAAGACCTGGTCCATTACTTGTTGAAACACAGCTCCAGACGTCTTCATTCCCAACGGCAGAACCTTCCACTGGTAGAGACCATCTGGCGTACTAAAAGCTGTCACCTCTCGTGATTCTTTTGCAATTGTCAGCTGATGATACCCCTTGGTCAAGTCAAGGGTAGTAAAGTACCAGCATCCCATCATGGCATCCAGCTGATCTTCAATCCTATGCATGGGATAGGCATCATTTACTACATCATTGTTGACCATGCAGAAATCAATGCACACTCAAATGTTTTCATCTGGTTTTGGGACATATACCATGGGCAAAGAATAGGGGCTACAGCTTTCCTCAATCAAGCCTGCCCTCAACATCTTCTTTACTTCTTCTCTGATGGCAGCAATGGCGGCAGGAGACTGTCGTGGCACATATTCCTTGTATGGTTTACCCGTCAGGAGCTTGATTTTATACTCTGGCCCGGTCTGACCCACATCATACTTGTCCACTGAGAAACATTGTGCCCACTTATGCAACAGTAAACCAAATTCATTGGCCAGAGGACACCCTGCTGGGATCAAATGAGTCAACTCTAGGAAGGGCAACAAGAAATAGGAATAAGGAGCTATCTCTTTATTGGGCTTCACACTCTCTTTCACAGCTGGTATCCACTTGCCAATCCTTTGTCCAGGCACAATACTAATTTCCGAGCTTTGGGAATTCCGCACTTTCCAATCCTCCACTTCCCCAGTAATCCAGCTAGGCTGATACATGGTGACTTTGGCCACTACGTTTTTGGCTAGGGCTGCTATCTGCATCTCTCCCCACTGTCCTTGGCTGAAGGGAACCACCTCAATCCTCCCAAACGTCTGTGGAGGGATTGCTACTTGATTATAGGCGTACAGGGCTACTTGTCTGGTGTTCTCCTCCGGGGCTGGTATGGATAAGGACTGGTATGTGTATTCTTTTCCTTGATATCAGATGCACCCCTTGTCAATGTCCAAATTTGCCACAACTGCTCAAATCCAAGACATCCCCATAAGACAGTCAAACCTGACCAATGGAAGTACCACAGATGGCAGATTTACCAAGGTTTCCTCCCATTCCACCTGAACCTGGTTGAACACACTCCAATCCACTGTGCTTGCTCCTTCTGCTCCCAGAATGGTCATGGTCACAGTTTCATCTGTTGCCAGCTTATTCTTCCAGACAAACCACTTTAATATTGCGACTCCTACACAGCCTGGATTGTAAATTGCTTTGGCCCATTTTACGCAAATCAACACATCTAGGATGATCACCCCTGTTCTGACCACTTAAATGGTTGAGCCACCAGAGCAGCCGTAAAATGTTGTGCCAACTGTCTTCTGGCGGTGAACCCGTCCTCTTGGGCCAACTCCAACTGCACTCTGACCAGTTCCCACTGCAAAGTATCATCACTGCGCTTTCCAATGCGCACATCCGCAATCCATGAGGCAGTTCCACCGTCTGTTATCCTGGGGGGCTCCTCCGGCTCCCCCTCTGGTCCTTCTCTGAGCCTTGAGGGTTCCTCAATCCCAGCACTCTCTTGACACCAACTTTTTGGTTCCATAGGCCCAGGAACCTTCCCTGCACTCGCCTTAACCACAATCCTCTTGGTCAGATTCTCTGAGTCACGGGCCTCCCTGGTCTCTCCTTCCTTCTTGTTCCTCCCCTGCATCTGGTCCAGCCCTCCAGACTTTTTCTGAACTGGTAACTCAACAGTAGGTTTGAGTCCATAGCTCTGAACAATCCTTTGGGCAACCATCTTGGCAGGGACCACCACGCTATTGGCACCTGTTCCTAATCCTTGTGGTCTTAAAGCTCTGTCAGGAATAGACCCCACAGCCTCTATTCCTGACGTCCTCTTCCCTCATACTTAACCAGTGAATGGCGCTTAAATCAATGTCTTGCAGTATGCCCTCTTCTTCCACACACCCAGCATCCTTCAGAATCTGGGACAGGACAACGATCCCAAAAAACTCCCTTATTCCGTTGGTTGAAGCTTCTGGTGGTGTCCATATGTCCCCTAACCTGGTTCCTTGGTGTTTCAGCGTTTCTAGCCATGGTAACCATCCCTAGCATGGCTTTTCTATCTGCAACCCCTTTCAGGGGGCGTCTTTCTATTTCCTCTAATTCACTCACCACCTTTAACCAGCTCATATTCTGACAGTTCATCTGTGAGGCTGCCCAGGAAATTTTGGGTTTAATGGCCTGCATGAATCCATCAATTATTGAGGGTAGTCCAATTTCTCCCTCCATGTACAGAATCCATCTTTCAAACCTTCTCACAAATGCCTGTAAGGTCTCAGCTTGCCCCTGTTTGAGCAGACACGCCTTTCTGTACGCCTCGCTTGGGATTACTCTTTCCTCAAAATCATCTCAAAAGGACCGTTCCACCTCCCTCCACAAAGTCCAGTTGGTTTGTTCAAACCATTGGCTTGCTTCCAGTCCCATGATCATGCTGAACCAACAAAGTTTCTCAGACCATACCATAAGTTTACTCCGGTCTTTAAACTCTCTCAGGAAATTCTTGGCCTCACTACCTTTACCGTTAAATGGGGCCATTTTAGAGATCATTATCCGATCCCCTTTCAACATTTCCTTATCCAAGTGCTCTACCACTCCTCCCACACTGCTGGAGAAAGACCCCTGCGTTGGGCTCTTGTGGGGTTCCTGGTCACCAGTCCCCATAGTGTGTCCTGTGTCATAGCCAGGGACCGGCTTGGAGGAGTCGTCATTCTCCAACAGGGGTGAAGGGTTGGTGAGAAGCTTATACTTTGCTTGCATGAGGGCAAACTCCTCCAGTACCTTTCCAATCACCAAGCAAGCGTCTCTGCCATATAACTGGACTTCAGCAGGCGCCAGCCCTCCTGTAGGCCAATACCAATCCTGCAGTAGTCTTGCAAACTCTTCTCTGATGAACTCTCTTCCTCTATTTGACATCTCCAAATGCCTAGTCACCTTCTCCCACTCCTCCTGGGCAGATTTACTAGAGGCAAGCTTCCTGCATCCTAGGCAATAAGATTCCTTGTTCTCTGGGCTAGGATAGAAAATATGGGGTAATTGACTCATGAGACTTAAATGCTCTTTTCACATGGGAAATTCAGATAGGGGTTGTAATAGGTGCTTTATTCTCTGTCAGAAGGAAGATCTCTTTAGAAACCTTCTGAGACATTGCCTTGGGGTAGGGAATAAGAAAGGGTTTGTACCAAAACTTGGAGTCCTTTAACAATATCTTGGGCTCCTTGTACTTGGTCTTGGGCTCCTGCTCTTTAGTCCTGACTCATGCGCTTTGCTTGGCTTCCTGCGCCTTATCCTAGGCTACAGCTCCTTTATCTTGGGCTCCTGCACCTTTATCTTAGTCTCCAGCTCTCTGTGTAGTCTTAGTGACCTTGGTATTTCACTTGATTCAATCCTAGTGGCATTTTCAATCCACTGTTATGAGTCCCTGAAAAGCCTCAGATCAATCCCCCTTTTATAGCTCCTTGTTTCAGTCCCTGTTTCCTCTCAGATCTCTTGGTTTACAAAGCTTAAACTATCCTGTTTTCTCTCTCTATAATATATTAAATCTTTCATCTTACTTCAGCAATTAAAACCCTGGTTTTCCTGCTTCATTCCCTAATTTTTAGGCTTAAACCCTTCAGTTAAGGCTTTAAAATAATGATCAAATAGTCTTTGACCTGCAGCCAATCAGACTCCTGGATTCAACTGTTTTGCCAAAATGTTTACCCAAATGACTCACTCTTGACCCTGGTTTTAACCTGGCGCTGTCTTGCTCCAGATAAACACTTGCTCTGTGTTTCAAACAATTTTGCCGTGATTCCTGTCACGTTTCTCTGGGCAAACTTGAGTGCTTCCACATATGTTTTACTTAAGGGATTTTTGAACCCTAATTTCTTCAATGTTTCTCCAAATTTCCCTGTGTTTTCTTAACATTTTGGCACTTTGAACTTGCCCGTTGCTCACTCTTGCCTCTCTTAATCATTTTGGCAAAACTCCATCCTTTGTCTTTACAGTTTCTTCATCCTGTTTCCGGCCTTTTTGGATTCCTCTTACTCAATCAACTCTTAATAAATTTACAGTCTATTTTTTGTAAACTATTTTCTTCTTTCCTTTTATTTCTTTATATGATACTAAATTCAATCCTTTTATCATATCTTTTGGCAGTTTAATTAATTCTTTTACTGCTTCTGTCTTATTATAATCCTACTTCCAATAGTCCAAATCCAGCATTCTTGCTCCTGCATCTACTTTTGCTGGTTCTTCTCAACCAACTTCAGTTCTCCAGCTAGTCCTTCTTCATGATCTTCCAGCCCTTCAGCTAGTTCTTTCATGAACCATCTAGGTTCCATTCATCCTCTGCATGAACCACCCAGGCTCCATCCTTACTATGATCATCCAGTCCCTCAACTAGTCTTCACTGTGATAATCCAGCCCTTCTTGCTAGTCTTCACTGTTGTTGCACTTTTTACATTACAGCGCCACAATTATTTGAGATTATATGGCACATGACATTTGCTTGAATATTGTAAATTCAGAACCTAAACATAAAAATGCGGGGTTGTCAAATCCTTGGTCCAAATTTTGAATCACTTTTGCAGGATGGCCTTTTTTTAATTAAATTGATTTTTTGAGTATTTATTTGAATGTTTGAAAATATGGGAACTCATAGACACTTTGCAAAGTTCAAGTCAAGCTGCATATTTCCTATGGACAAAATGAATTAACTGGAATCAGATTTGAAGTGTTCAAATCCATCAACCATTTTCATTAAGCTTACTATTTTTTTTGAAATTGCGGGACTGTCAAATCCATAAACCAAATTTCAAATCACTTTTGAATGCCACTAGTAAACTCAGATATTAATTGCAGGAACTGGAATCCAAATTTAATGTACAGTAAGCACACTAGGAAACATCAACCCAAATAAAGAAGCTCCACCACAACTAAAATCAAATGAAAAATTCAATCTTGATAACTATGTTTAGACATAAAAAGTGATTAAACTTTAGAATCATCCAAACCTGGAAAGTATACAATATTATTCACTTCAAATCATGGATATAAAAATTCTGTTACTATTCAAGGCTAACTCAAGAGAAAATAACTACCCACAACTAAACCAATAAATTCAAATAAATACATATTTAATCTAAAATATGTTTTTATTTTATTTTTATGGACCGTCAATTGCATTCTCAACCAGCTCCTGCACCAGCTCGCAGGGCAGCCTGTCCACGAGGGCGTCCCAGAGGGTCCAAGAACAGACCCAGAACACAAATTGAAGGGAGGCATGCTGATACACAGGCCTCCCAAGGCGTCAGCGCCAGTCAACCACCTCCTGCATCTCAAGCCAGGAACAGTAGCCTCAATCCAAGACAGAAGCCGCTCTCAAGGCCTGCAACCAAAGTCTCCTACACAAAGGTCATTGTGAATAATGAGGTTACATACACCTCCACTGTGTACCCAGTTGTCACCCAGCCCCGCACTCTTGATCCAAGAGTTGCTACTTCCTGCCCTGCGTCTTTGATACATCATATGAGCCATTGATGTCAGGATTCACCTTTTATTAGCTGCTATTCTGTCTTTTACATTTATCTGCTTATTTGGCTGCTAGTATAACCAAGATTGTCCTCTTCACTTAATTTCTAAATCCCCTGCTTCCTACCTCCATTTTCCATATTTAAAGTCTTAGATTGGCTTTGTTTAAGCCAACTTATGATCTAAATAATGGTTAACACTATTTGGAACATTCCATACCTTTTTGCCACCTGGTTTTGAACCCTGGACCTACATAAGAAGATTAGAAAGTTGGCTCCAAAAAGCTTGCCTTTCACTATACGCTTTACTAAGCGTTTGGACTGGTTTTCCCCTCACTTTTTTTGCTTGCTCTTACCCAGAGCTTTGCTATAACTGCCTATCACTCCTTCTGGTCTCCTTTAGCTTGAATTTAACTATTCCAAGTTAAATATTAAGTATTTTACACCTTTCACCTCTGTTCTTGTTTAAGAGTTTTCTATAACCAAAAATGGTTAAACTCTCACCTCAATTCCTGCATTCCACAAACAAAGCTTAATAAAAGGCTTGGTTTTCTCCAGTCTCAACACTAAGTTGAGATTGTTTGACTTGCACCTCAAAAAAGGTACTTGTTAGGTTTTGTGGCTTGTGTTTCCTTTCTAATTTAGTTAACTTATTTTTTTGACCTTATGATTCCTTTTGATTTTCTATTTCATCAGTTAGCTAGTTTCTATAATAATACACACAATTTGATTATTGATAGTTTTAACCCTCCAACTAGTGGTGAGCAATTCCCTGACTTAGAAATTGATTTTTTGACCAAGTCCTCAGTCATTAAGACTGGGTTCTATTTTATTTTCTTAGGATTAATCAATTGCCTCAGCCCTTATTTTACCTCCTACAAGATTCTAGGAGCCCTAGTCCAGTTGTTACTACAAACCTTACCTACTTTTTTGTATTTGACCAACATAAATATAAACGGTATTAAAGCTTTGGTCTACAACCATCTTCCCCAAACTATGAGACCTTACAATTGACCACCACCAAAGAGCCATTTGTGCCTATGTCTTATGCCACCATTGATGGCGCCAACGCAACCAAGCGTGATACCACCTTCTACACAAAGGTCCCCATCCCCTGTGTTGAGCCTGCTAGCCAGGATGCTGTGGTACCTACCAAGGGCTGGTGTTGGTTGACAGATAGTGAGCGTGAAGCTCTCCTCAACTGCTTGAACAGGGGAATGGCGGTTCAGGATATGGCAACTGTGGTAAGTTTGACTCCCTGGTGATTGACTCCCTGGTACTTGACACTTTGTTGAGTACCAGGGAGTCAAGTGCTGCATATGTGAATCTAAAAGTATTTTTGGCTTAACCAATTTTAAGCTAATTTTTACTAGTAATTTAGGGGTTCAAAACCAAAAACCAAGGTTAAATTTACTCAAACTCAACTCTGTTTAATAATTTGGTTAGCTAAAATACCAATTTAAGGGGCAATTTATAAGTAAATTTACTAATAGAAATGAAAAAACCTGTGTTTGACACTCTAAACCAAAAAGTGGCCAGTTTGACACTTTTTAAGCCAAATTTTAATTTTATTAATAAAATACATATGCGCTTATATAAAATTTATTATTTACTATTATGTTTTTATTATTAGTGTCCATAGTTGTTGATTAGGCTCCCAAGCACCACTATACTGGATTTAGTGGCATAGACATTAATCAAATACCCCAGTTGTTTTACATTATGTCATTCCTGGGTTTTTGGATTAAGTGGTGCCACATAAATTAAGCCCAATTTATTAAGAGATTTCATATGTAATTTATAAAAAACTGAAACTCAACATCTTCTTTGTTTGACTCTATCCACTTGACACCCAATCAGTTTTGGATTTAACTAATCAAAGGCTTAGAATTAAGGCTAAATTAATATGTGACACACTATGAGCGCCACTTGACACTCACCCACTTGACACTTTAACTTGGGGATTAGTACAGAGAGCTTCTTAACGTTTTAACCAACACTATGGTAAATAATTCACTCCCAGCTCCTCACAGCATACCCTAATCACTAATAAACACATTTCCACTCATTTACCTTTTTAACTTATGTTGTATTTTTTAATTTTTGAGCATATGATACTGCCTTGCTTTTGGGTTAACTTTCAAACCCGTTTTAAATTTAAGCAAGTTTTATATTTAAAAAACATAGTAAATTTGATGTTTCTGCTCAACTCTGGCATACTTGACAGTGAGAATTCAGCTTTTCCCAGCTGATCAACAGTGCTGAACTCAACACTTTACTATGTTTTGAATTTTCAACTCTCAATAAAAAAATTCCACATAATAATTTTTTTATTTTTTTGCAATTATAATCTACTACTTTTTCTGCTACTCTCCATATAATTTTCATATATTTTTGATTTTTAATTGTACTTTTACATTGATTTAGCACTAAGATGTTATGCTGAACCTAACATATTTGATGCTTTATCATAAATTCACTTATTTTCTATGTTTTAACCTTTATATCTACACTTTGAGTTTCTATTTTGCTTCTATTTACTTTTCTATGTTTTTTTTGATAACTAAAATTTTATTTGCATACTTTTCATTTAACTTTTACTTTGCTTTACCTCTGTGTTTCATATCTTTCACACTATTTTATTTACAAAACTAAACTTTTCTTTAGACAAAATCAAACAAGAACATCCAACAGCCCAAGCGCCAAGCCTCCAAGGGCTCCAAAGAAACTGCCTCCACTCCCAAGCGTGCCAAGAAGCCTGAAAAAGAAAAGTCTCCAACCCCATCTCCTCCTACTCCTCCCCTCCTCCACCCTCATCTCCCACATCCCCTTCACCTTCCCCCAAAAATTTCTCCCCCAATAAACCTGATGGTGATCTTACCAACCACTCCTTTTACCACTCAGAGGCCAACTCCGAGCCCACCAAGGAGCGGCATACCAAGAAAGTAAAGGCTGCCAAGGAGCCCATCTCTTCTTCTGGTAAGAAAAAGGAGGCATCCAAGCAGGCCTCAAAGAACCCTTCCCCTCCCCCCTCCTGATGGCTCTTCTCCCCCTCCCTCATCTGATCCCCAAGATGAGCCAGAGAAGTACTCCAAGAAGTTCAAAGCTTCTGGTCATGTGGCTTGGGATCCACTGGCCATCCACAATATCTGTAATGCGGACAGAGAGTTTAAAGTCCCCAAGCGCTTCCCCCTGTTACTTCCCAATTATGTCCTTAAAGGGCGGCCCTGGCTATGTTGCTGACAATTACATTTTTAATTGTAATAATCAAAAGCACCAAACCAAGAGAAAGCACTTTGTCTGTGAGGATAAGACTTGTGGGGCCCGGCTAAACACCAAGGGCTGAGAGCGAGTAACGGCAGAGAAGGGGGAGCACATATGTGAGCCCCCTAATCATTTAATAATATGGATGTTAAAATGATACCTTGTTCAATTAATCCCAAAATCCTCTCACCTCCAGGCTTCTGATCTGGCCATAAAGGCTTTGCAACATCTCAAACCCAACAATCTCAAGTTGGTTCCAACTCAAGAGCAGTTGGTTAAGTTCATAAGTGATAAGTGTATTGCCATCAATCCCCCTCCCCCCAAGGCTTTGGACGTCCTCTTGGAGCTTACACTCACCCACAAGCTCAAGCAGCTTCTGAGTGGGGAGTGCTTCCTCCTCCATGACAATGGGCCTGCCACCAAAGACCGCATAATCTGCTACTCAACTCAGCAAAACCTGATGGAGTTGAAAAGGGCTTCAACCTGGCTAGTTGATGGTACCTTTGCCACTTGCCCCCGGATGTTCAAGTAGCTCTGGATGATCCATGCCCAGATTGACATCTGGGTGATTCCACTTGTGTTCTTTCTTCTTCCTGGGGCCACTGAGGCCATTTACACATGTGTGTTCACAATCCTCCACCAAGAGATTGCCCTCCTTCCTCCTGCCAACAATGATGAATCCAAGAAGACTCCCCCCACACCCACGCTAACCCACCTGCCTCTGACAAGGACCAGGCTACCCTAGAATTGGAGGAAAAGGCAAGGCTAAGAGCTCTTAGGCCTTGCATATGCATTATGGGCTTTGAGCTTGCTCAGTTCAATGCATTCAAGCAGCTGCTTAGCAGGGAGGTGCAGGGGTGCCACTTTCACTTCCGCCAAGCAGTTGCTTGTAACGTGTAGGCCCACACTGAGCTTAGTAGGTTGAGCCAGAGGGATACTTCAGACACCTGCAGATTTGTGCTGGCACAATTCAGTGCCTTGGCTTTTTTAAAGCCAGAGAACACTGCACAGGGGTTTGAGGTGCTCTCAAAGGATTCCTACATAGTGAAGCACCTGGAGTTCAAGCCTTTTCTTGAGTACTTCAAGCCCCAGTGGATTGGGAAGGTTGTCACACAGAGGCAAGGCAAGGCCTGCGCCAAGGCCAGCTGGAACGTGTACCGGGCAGCCGTCAACAGGGAGCTGAAGACCACTTTGGTATTAGAGGCTTATCACAAGCATCTTAAAGCCAACTTTGGGCTTCATCCAAGGTTTAATAAGTTCTTCTCTCTCCTGCAGCATGAGCAAGAGAAAAAAATCTCCAAGCTCTGAGATCTCTTCAACTGTGTCCCCCCACCAAGCCAACCACCTGCTGTACCCTCTTCACCAAGGCCATCCAGGGTGCGGCCAAGCGCAAGTATAAGGCCTCTGAGCTTAAGCAGCAGCTTGAGCTTATTGCCACTGCCCTCCTGGAAGGGGCTAAAATGAAACAGGGAAAGTATGATGAGGAATAAACTTTCTTGCTTGCTCAGTTATATGATTTTTACTTTTAACTTTTTAACTTTAATTTTTACTTATTGCTTTGATCATTTAGTTTTTAGTTTTAATTTTTAAGTTTTTTGATTTAATTAGATAGCACTGATTATTTTATGTATACATGGTAAGTTTGAGATGAATATTTATAGTTGAAAGTAAGAGAAATATCTTAATTTTTGTTAATTTCCTAATAAAACGGTAGGATACGCCATTTTGAAAACGGCATCTCAAAATACAGCATCTCAAATTTCTGCTATCTCAATTTACTAGTAAAAACGCCATTTTGATTTACGGCATTTTGACTAAGAAAAAATGGTTTTAAAATTTTAGATTTTTGAACTCCAAAAACTACCCAAAAAATTCCCAAAAAATAAAATTTAAAAAAACATTTCTAGGCTTAAAAAAGCCTCAGAATTCCAAATCTGCAATAAAAAAATGGGGTCAATTAGTAGCAACATAGTTGCGTAAAGCCCAAAAGTTAAAATAATCCCAAAAACAACCATTCTCATATATTTTAACTATAAACTATGCTTTAAAATAAACATATATTTGTACCAAATACCAAATAAAATTAAAATAATGATAAAAGTAAAGGAAATAATAGAGAAGATAGAGTGGTGTTTATTGAAGAAGGATCATACATTGGTTGAAAGAGCAACTGAGATAGCTTGGAGATGCTCAAACTTGCTATCCTTGGGATAGTAGGCAAGGACCACCTTGCTAATCTCTGTATACTTTTTCACCGCTTTGGTTTTCTTGGGGGGATCATCCTTGGTCTTGATGCCTGTTTTAAAGAGGCGGGTGGAGATGGCCTGCTGGGTTTTGAGATGCATCATGATTTTGTTGAACTTGGGCTTCTGAACCTGGACCCTTGTGGCAAATTGACTATGCCACCCTTCAAGAGAAGAGGTGGTCTTGATTAGGCCATCCTTTACCTGCTTAAAGCAGTTCCACTGGATTGAGTCACCACCCTTTCTCATGTGGCGTGCTCCTCAAAACACTTCAACCCATTGAGTTTCAAAATACTCTATGAATG
Source organism: Entomophthora muscae (assembly GCA_014839935.2). Lineage (NCBI taxonomy): Eukaryota > Fungi > Entomophthoromycota > Entomophthoromycetes > Entomophthorales > Entomophthoraceae > Entomophthora > Entomophthora muscae. The sequence goes on along the minus strand of QTSX02002310.1, from coordinate 145,737 downwards.
AAGCAAAGGCTGCCTGGTTGGCAATAATGTAGGGATGGCAGAGGAGGGCGTTGTAGAAGGCATTTGTCTCCTTCTTCTGCACAAGGGCAGCAAAGCAGTTGAACACGTCATTTGCTTTCTTTGTGCCTTCAGTGTAGACCAGCTCATGAAGTGCAGAGCACTTTTGAAGGCGGCGGCAGAGTGCCTGCCAAAAGTGAAAGTAGCATCCCTGAGGGGAGCTCTTGAAGACTCTAATAAAAGCAGTGGCCTGAGCCTGCTCAAAATCTACTACCAGGTATTCATGGTATGGAAGGCTTTTGGGCTTTTTCTTGATTGGGGTGGATTCCTCTGACTGGGCCTTTTTCTTGCGCCCTCTAGTCTCCTTTGGCTCCTCTTCAATAGTTGGGAGGATCTCATCCAACTTGGCCTTTAATATTGTTAGAGCCTGTACATAAGTTTCCTGCTTCTTATTTGGGAGGAAAAGGAAGAACAGGGGAAGAACAAGATTGCCAACCTGCCCAAGGATATTCCAAAGCTGGCTAAAGAGCTTTGGGCAGGTTGAGAATGTTCCATCTGCAAGCCAGGTCTTGCATTTTAAAAGGTTGTGAAGATCCTGGGAGGTAGAAAAGCAGATGGTCTGCTCTGGGGCATGTTGCCCATCATTGTGAAGAAGAAATCTCTCTTCATGCTGTGAAAGCATTTGCTCTTCAGTTAAAATCAACTGGTCAATTGATGTAGCACTGACGCCTTCAGTGCTCAGAGCATATCTCTGGTCAGTGAGATATCTCTGAAGTTTTGAGGTGCCACCAACAGTTTCCAGTTGGGTATCATTTAGATTAATAAGTGCATCATTTACGGCCTCAGTTGCAGTTTGGTCTTTGGTGGTTGGTATGACCTGGCAAAGAAACCAGTGGATCAGTTGATACAGTTGATCAAAGGGCTTGGCACAGTCATGCCCAATAGTCAGGGCTTTAAAATGAGTGAACCCATAGGTGGTAAGTCTAGCTGGACAGCCAACATTATCACATTTAAAGTGATGCTGACAGATGGGCTCCTTCTTGTTGTTGCAGCTGAAGCTGTAGCCCTTGTGGACAAAGCCAGCACCCCCTTTCTTTGTCATAATTGGATAGCTGACAGGGTATGTGGCAGGCACAGTAAATGTGCCATTTCTGTTGCATACATTATGGATGGTATTAAGATCCCAGAGCTCAATTGGCTCATCTGCAGGAGCACCAGGCTCAGGCTCCTGCTCTTCTTCATCCTCAGGATCTGAAGTGGGGTCAGAATGGCAATTGAAGTTGAACAACTTCTCTTGAGTGTCTGACAGGGAGTAAACAAAAGGAGAATGGGGAGGGGTTGAGCTTGTTTCCTCAGGATCTGGTGAGGGTGTAGGGGTCTTGGGGGGAGCTTTACCCTTAGCAGACTGCTTTTTAGGGGTAATTTTGGTCTTTTTGGCCTTTGGAGGAGTGGTCTTGGACTTTGAGGCCTTGGACGCAGCTTTGTTGATGGACTTGGGAGGCATCTAAAAGTGAATTAGTATCAAAATATGAGCAACTTGGGGGTTGTTTTTAAAGAGAAAAATAATAATGTTGTTAATATAAAAGTATCAATTTTTTACATAGAATTGTAGAGGAGATCAAATAATATATAATATCAAAATTTCAATGTTTTTCTTGAAAAAATAATTTTTTTATTAGTAACGCAAGTAGGCAAAACTTTGAGTTTTGACTGAAAGCTTGCTCTGGAGATGGTGTTTTTGAAGTGACGTAATCAAGGTGCTGTAGCTCAAAAACATAGTGTTTTTGACCATTTTTTATATTAAATTAACAAATTTACAGTGGAGCTACCTCAACTGGGCCAAAGAGTAAAACTTAAATTTCTCAAAAACTAGCTTATACAACTGGGGTTAAAAAGTACCCAGTTGTTTAGTAGAGATTGAAAAATATATATTTGCAAATTTTCATATGTTTTCTTACATTTTTTATTAATGTTGGTTTTGACGTGAAACTATACTTCTGAAAAGTGGAAAGCAAGAATTGCGGTGAGGGAATCAATATAGCATAGCCTGGCGTCATATGTAATTTCCCCTTATTTTCCCTTATTCATTGTGCGCATCAAATCAATTGGGTGATATGAAACTCAGTGGAATTTGAAGTGGCATAAATCAAAATGGCGTAATCACCCTCTTCCATATTAAAATCACTATTAAAATATTTTATTGATGAAACCCTTATCAACATATCCATGTATAATAAAGTTATAAATTACATATAACAAAACTGGTTTTTTTACCCAGCAATGAGAATCACTAGAAGGACTATCATAGTGGCATCTTTTTAGGTTGTTCCTTTTATAAGTGTTTTAGATTAATACTATAGGAACATCTTCTGGCACTATACCACAGGCTTTGTTTTAGTTTGGGTATAAGCTTATTTTAGTTTAAGATAGATGGCGTAATTTGAAATGATGTAAAGTTGAGATGGCATAAACACGCCCCACACTAAGTGTTTTCATATGTAAATAAAGTTAGCAAAATAAGATTTAATTAATCTGACTCGAAGTGACAGATTCAAGATGGCGTAAATTCAAGATGCCGTATTATAAAAGTACATGTAAATTTTAACTATTTTATTGTTTATTTTATTTTTTTGTGATTCAAAATCACTAACGCAAAAAACGCCATCTCAAATTAAATTTGAGATGCCGTTTTTGAAATGGTGTGTTGTACCAATAAAACATATGATATTCACAGTTGTACTTATATGAACCATATCAAATAAGTTTTAATATTTCTTCATATTTTGCCTAACTTTATTTGTTGTATTTGTGTTTATTTTTGGTTCATTGGAATTAAAAAATTTATGGTAATATAAAATATTTTTAAAATGAAGAGTGTAAATTACATAGTAAAATGAGAAATAATTGCTTATTTCTTTTTTATTAATTAGGGTGCTGTTTTTATTGCATTTTTGAGCTCTCTGGGGTCACTTTAGTATACCATAGATGTAAGGCTTAATTTTTTATATTAAAAGTTTCCAGTACATCAAGATCAGTTAATTAAAAAAGTGTCAATTTCCAGTTGTCAATCAGGGCAAAAGCTGAATTCTCACTTTACTATAGTGTTGACTACCAGGGAGTCAAGTTTAATGGAGTCAATTAACAGGGAGTTGAGCTTACCACAGTTGCCCTCTCCCCATGGCAGGACTGTCCACTCCCACTGAATGAGGAAATTTCCAAAACATGAAACCAAAAAAGGCAATTTCCCCAACACCCAATTTGGGAGGAACTGCTGCCCAAATTGAGAAGTTGCCAAATCCAGATGGCACTGACAGGCTACCCTGCAATCAAATTAATACAGTAGCTGCAGAACCTGAATTTGAATGCATAAAAGCATCCAAAAATCCACTATGTCACTGTCAGCCAGGAATTGGCAATACATTGCCTACAACTTCCCTCCAATGCCTCCCCAGAAAGGGAATTCCAGACAGCCCCAAGTATTTGGGGCTTCCCCATCTAATGCTTTTCACTATTCATGCCTTACTAGGGCTGATAGTATATAATAAAAACCATTTAATTGATGATAGATTGTGCTATCATTGAGTGAATTACCCCTCAATAATATCACATAAATCAACCAGACTTTAAACAACAGAAATTCAAAGACACTAAGCTTTGTCTGCCCTTCCCCAGGACTATAAGATGAACCTGTCAGGGATTCAACCTATGGGGGGTTCCTGAGAACTTGTGGGCAGACAGCCCGCGGGCCCAGCAGGGAGAGCCCACCACAGGATTGGGGCTAACTTTACAATATAAGATAACAATTTTCCAAGGACTGCCCAAGGTCCGCTTGTAGGCACCATGGAATCAATAAATCCAGTGAGGGTGATATACATTGCCCCAAATATCTGGGTGGAAGTGGATTCATCAGTGGCAACAGATTCTTGCGGGCAGTTGGGCCGCAGGGTGTGGGGCGGGGTCATTGGAACCAAATATGCGGGCAGGAAATTATACTTGTCTCAGAATAGCAGAGGAGGTATGGTAATTTTGATGCCTTCTCTGTATACGGTTTCAGTCTCTTTAGTTCTAGCTTCAGGGTTGTGGATGAGGATCTCCTCCAGAGTAAACTCTAAATATGCCGGGTTGGGTGGGTACTCGGTAAAGTGTACTGGGCCAAAGGGAGCTCCTGGTGGACGGTAAAGTTTGGGCGGCTGGTCTGCGGTTTCTTGGGGTAGGTGAGCACGGGGAGCAAAGCCACAAGGAGTAGACTGTAGATGAAGTAAAACTAATAACAAGTATGGTATGATCTGTTTGAACCAAAGGTTCATATCACTTTATTGCAAGGATGACAATGGACATCTTCCTGGCGGCCCAGGGTATAAGTATGCCCATCTGTCATGATAAAACTTTCAAAAATTCTGTTGGCCCAGGTTTTCCATTTACCAGGTCTTCCCAGTCTTTGGTGGCATCAATTGTGGGGGTTATTTCATTGGCTGGCTTGAACTGAGGAAGCTCAAATTCCCTAGTCAGCTTGTGGGATTGGTTGCCTCTGGGTGGCCTGTGTTCTATGGGAAAATTCTCTGTTTCCCCTTCCGTGTGGGCCCAAGTTATTTTGGAATCAGTGGCTGGGCCTGCCTGTTGATTGGCTGTTTTATCAGGAACCTTTAGTGTGGAGAGTATTGGTGTAGGTACATTTGGTTCATCAAGCTTTAAAGGATTTTCCAAAGTCAAATCCTATTCTGATTTGAGCCCAAAAAACTGCAGGCAGCTGGCCCTGCGGGCTGGCGGCCCGCGAGATGCCGGGGTTTGAGTTTTGTAGTTGAGGCTTTTTGATAAGCATAGTTGATAAGAGTTTGTCACTTGTGACAGAACCACCTTATCTTCTCAGCTGTCCTTACAGCCTGCCTAGGGATTGGGGACCACCAACACCATCAACCGCATGGGCCATTCAATGATCCAACTGGTGAGTACTTTTACAAGGAGCCAGCACAGCTAAACTCCTCCAAGCAGTACTCCTGGCCCACGCTGGTATTGCCCCACTCCACCTAGTCTGTAGCCATACACACCTGTATATACTACATACTCACGTATTTTGTCGGCAATTTTGGTCATTTGAATGTTCACACAAAGGTGTTTTGATGGGTAATATTGGTTTACCCAATTGTTAAAATGCTTACTGGGTTCCAAGTGGCAAACTTGGGTCCTTATCTAGCTAAAATACTCCCCCAGTTATTGGGTATTTACAATAATATAAGTGTATCACTATCAAATAAAATACCAGTTTTGTCTTTATACCCTTATATTCTTCTGTTCTACCAAAGGCTACCACTATGTCAACTTCAGGTATAGTATTAAGAGTTAGGATTACTGACTAAATTTGTAGAATTATTGAAACCTATAACTATATTTTATGACACAGTTTAACCATGTTCACTGACACCTGTCAGGGAGCCAACCTGTAGTGGATTTTTGTGGGTCAGCAGGAGGACACACAGCAGGCATAGAGGGGAGGACCCACCAAAAGATGGGTGCTGTAAAGTTACGCCTCCCCCTTAGGCCTCCACTTCAATTCCTGCCAAATGCTTGGGAATTTCTATCAAATTATGTTTAAATATTTATCTAAAAGGTCACCAAAAAAGCCCAAAAAAAGCCATCAACTTAATACCTTGGAATTATTCAGAAGATGCCTCCACCTAACCCGCCCAAGAGACACCTCTGGTTAAATATCATGTGCAAGAGCGGCTGGGAGCGGTGGTAATTGCATCTAAAGCATGTTCCTGATGTTAATTGGTTCAGTTTTCCTTTTGACTATGTCTGTTCAAAATTTGTCAAGATCTTCCTACCTCAAGAAATTCATTTGTATCTGCTCATATGATTAGTCAATTGGTTTGTGACATTTGATCTACCACCCCAATCTCATTCCATCCCTTAAATGAATGCAAGAGTTGTAAAAGACCTTGCTTCATCATTCTCTACTCTAATAAAGTTCAAAAAAATTAGTGAAATCCGGCCATTTGGTTTTTTCTGTTGCTTTTGGTGTTCAGTTGATTCCTCCCCCCTTTTGGCCTCCCAGGAATTGTTGGCAGTAACCTTTTGGTTGTTGTTAAACTGTGATTTTATTGTGGTTGAGAGCTTGGTTTTATTTCCTCTTAACCTGCTCCCCAATTCTCACAGGTGCTAACTTCACAATATAAGAGAACAATTTTCTTAGCAAGGCCCATGTAATGGTGGAGTTGCCGCAAAATTTGGAAGTGTTCACAAAATGAGGTATAAAATACCAAATGATCAAATAATTGAGGATGAGTAAAATTTGTAAAGTTTAAATTCCCAGGCAAAAATCTCTAAAGCAAAGCCATTATAAAATGCAGCCTAAGAAAACCAAAACTGTCACGGCCCATACCAGAGTCTGGCTGGACTCTCACAGGGGAGGCAAGCCGGGCCTGAAAGGCCATGTACACAATTGGTGATATCCTAACAAGTTAATTCACAGCTGTAGCCAAAGGACGCCAACTTCCAGTATGGGGCACAACCTGATTGGCCAGCCCCAACACTATTATGTAAACAAACCCCAACTTGCTGAAGCCTTTGGTGGAGGCACATTGGGCAGGAGGGAGTGAGAGGAATCTCCTTCATGGTATGTGGAATGGACACTCTAGGGTGGCCAGGAGGAATATCCAGGTGGTGAGGATTGAAGAACTCCAAGTCAAAGGCGCAAGGTGGCTTAACCAAAGTGACAGAAACATAACCATGAGGGAATAGATAGGTGTAGTTATATTTTGTAGTGGGTTCACAAATAGATGCAAACAGAATGATTATATTGGTGCAAAAATAGATAATTCCTGCAAAAAATAATGGGTCTTGGGCATAAAGTTGTTTATTTTAAGATGTCAACAGTGAGGAAGATTTCTTCTTCTCACTATTTATACTTACTGGAGAATGATTAGCCTTTTGTGCCACCAGAGGCCTGGTGGCATCATTTTCAGTGATACTTGTGATTTTGCTTGGAACTTGCACACTTGGACCTGGGGTGGGAGGGTATTGGCTGGTATAACATGAACCTTGGTTTGGCTGCAGCATGCCAAGGTGTCACAGCTATTATTAGAAACTGCAAGCAATTGAGCGCTTGGTTGCTGAATTGAACAATTGCCCTCCTGATTTAACATTTCCTGACAGTAAATAGACCCAAATTTGTGTTTAGATTTGATGCACGGGTTTTGCGGCATGTGGGACTTACAAACCCCAGGCCATTTGTGATAAGAAAGGGGGTTTCCTCCCAGGAAGACAGTTGATAATGCTTCCCATGCTGTTGGTTGCTTTATCTCTAGGAAGGCTAGCTGATTGTCTAGGGTATTCTGGGCTCTGACAAAAACAGACAACAAAAACAATCAGAGATTGAAAAATAGTCACTGAATTTTGCAATTAAAGAATTTTGAAAATTGGTTGGACAATTTCCTCAATTTCAAGATTGAGAGCGTTGAAAAACAGAGCAGAGGCTGTGGACATTGCAAAATCAACGCTGCAACCAGCAAGATATCTCACAGGTATGTACGCAAGGAGAAGCTCCATATTCTGTAAAATCTGTAAACCTTAAAACTGTAAAACTAGTGGCAAATTATGATGTTTATTGAACTACTGCAGTAGTTCTGGTAAACTTTCAAGTTGTATTAGGCTTTGGAATAATGCTGATGTGGCAGGGAGGAATTTGTTACAAGGCCTCCAGGACTGACCAAAAATTGTGTGATATCATAAATTGATTTTTGGGAGAAAGCACCAAATTACCTGGTTTTTGGTTTTTGGGCCTTAAATGGCAGCTTTTTGGGTCCTGTTCAAAGGTGCTCCTGCTTAGCCACCACCACTTCCTGTCAATTTCCTGATTCAGGGCATTATAAGTCTTCATTGGTGTTTTCTGAGTGACAGCTCCTTTTTGTTGGGTTTTCTTGAGGTGAATGATGCCAACCAAGATGTCTTTATCCATGACAGTGTTGAAACCACAGGCTTGACCCGCCAGCAAGGTTCCAATCAAACTGGTTGTGACCCGCAATCCAATTACCTGGTCACTCAAAGCCAGACTAGGAAGTCAACTTGAATTGCCAAATCCAACAACATGAACAGATGATGATCCTTTATGGTGGATACCTTGTTTTGGCGCTTGACTCATAATCAGGATCAAGCCACCCCCCTCTTCCATCCAACTGTGTGATCAACAATCATGTTCCTGTTATCCTTGATTCACATTGACTATATAATCACTATCTCACAATAAAGATTAATATCTAGCTTCTAAATATTTTCCCCTTGTAAATATGCTAAAACAGCACAGTTACAACATTGGTAGCACAGGTAGGTTCTCCATCCTACCTTATCTATAAAATTTTGCCTGTTGCTCGCACAGACCGCAGCCAACAAATCCTTGACAGAATTATGTCTGGCCTCCTGCCCGACTGGACTCCGTACACCCCTGGTGCCAAGATACCTGATGGCTTTTTCCTGTACCAGAACACGGTGATTCCACTACCCGCATTCAACGCCATGTCTGCACAAGGTTTCTTTCAGGCTCCCTCCTTGATGCCGCAACCAGCCAACAAAAACACCATGCCTGCCTACGTAGCTCAAAGACTACAAAGTGCCGCCCTGGAACCTTTTGCCGGGGCCAACGACAACAACACTGCCGCATGAATCCAGTCTGCTCAGAGCAAGCTGGCCCAGATGGAATGTCTGCAGCAATTCTGGATTGCATAAATCTCCATTTGCCTGACCCATGACGCTGGCACCTGGTGCAACAAGTGGCACAAGGAGCACGCTGACAAGAACTGGGATACCTTTAAGCAAGACTTCCTGGCAAGATTTGTGCTCAAGGATACAGCGCCCATGATAATACGCCAAGTAAAGAACCTAACCCAAACAGGCACTGTGAAGGAACTCACCTGTGCCTACAAGAAACTCTGACTTTGCGCACCATCTGACATGGCCTTTGACGCCCCAGCCACACACCTCATGTACTATGACGCTCTCAAGTTGCATGTGATGAGGCATGTGAACCTGGACCAGGTGACTAACCTGCAAAGCTTGTACCGTGAAGTGGAGAAAGCGGAGCAAACCTCCAACGCACTTCATAAGGCACAAACTGGGAAACAAGAAAGACCCAAGGACTCCCATCTAGGCAGCTGCTCTACTTGACCACCCCCTGGAGGCAACAGGAATAACGCCAACCACAAGCCCACAGGTTCAAATGGCCAGTCAAACCGTACCCATTTCCATGTCACCACCACACAAGGCAACCAAGATGAGGGAAAAGCCCAGGGAGAGCACTAAGCAAGCCAAGCTCTCCCCACACAACTCCTGACTTGCCCAATGATAAATACCAAACCAAGGACGTGGACCAATGCCCAATGATCCAAGTGCCCTCAGAGGACCTGGTACTGTACACCATCACCAGGCATCCCAATAAACTGATGTCCTATCCTTTCCGCTTTTGCAGTTACATAGGCTCAGCACTCCTGGATTTGGGCGCAGATCAAACCCTGGTCAACAGTAGCTTTGTGGATAAATTCAAGCTGGCCACTAATCCTTTGCAGATTAAAAACGTGGTCCTGGCAGATGAACACCACATTGCTGTGACAAAGGAAACTGCCCTCTTCTCTGTCATGCTTGAGAACCTTCACTCCACTATCCAAGGTCCCGTCATTGACTTCCCAAAGTTTGACATTGTGCTGGGACTAGACTGGTTGAAAAAGAACAATCCTCACGTAGACTGAGCAACTTCAGTGCTGATCATCAAGCGTGGAGGTGTCAACCACCAGATCTACCCTGACTCTGTGGATCAACTCCTACATGACCATGTCTTTGTACGCATCACAGAGACCCTGGACGGAAAGGAAAGCCTGAAGGCAATTGACTGGGACTCCTGCCAGTACAAGATCATACATTTGAAAGATCACCAGGATACCTCCACGCCTCAGGACTGCAAAATTGTGGCCCGCCATCCAGATATCTTCAAGGAAGTGCTACCTGGGCTGCCCCCTGAGAAGCACATTCAGTACTCTATTCAAATCAAGGGGGCTGTACCCAAGGCGCGCCCTATCTACAGGCTGACCCCAAATGAAGACAACACCTTATGTGCCTACCTCAAGGAGGCATTGGAAAAAGGACTTATCTGCCCCTCACAGTCTCCCTTTGGGGCTGACATATTCTTTGTGGCCAATAAGGACAGTACCTTACGTCTGGTCACAGACTACCAAGCCCTAAACAAAGTTACCATTAAGAACTGTTACCCACTACCACTGATTAACGACCTCTTTGATGCCTTGGGAGGAGCCATGGTCTTCTCCAAGATTGATCTGATAGTGGGCTATAACCAGATTTGCATCAAGGAGGAAGACATCCCCAAAACAGCCTTCTGCACAGAATACGGCTCCTATGAATGTGTGGTGCTCAACTTTGGAATGACAAATGCTCCATCCACCTTTGTAACCTTCATGAACAAAGTATTTGCGCCCCACATAGACAAGCACGCCCTAGTGTACCTGGACAACATCATTGTCTACAGCCCTTGGTGGAACAACACCACAAAGACCTCAAGGCAGACTTTGCCACTTTGGCACAACACAAACTGTTAGCCAAGCCCTCCAAGTGCCAGTTCTTCCGCAAGCAACTACTCTTCCTGGGACACATAGTCTCAAAGGACGGCATCAAACCCAACAGTCAAAAGATAGAGGCCATCTGCAAGATGCCACCACCCAAGGATAAGTTGAAGCTCCACATCTTCTTGGGAATGGTGGCCTATGTACGCCGCTTCATACCTGACTGTGGCATTTTGACTGCCCCCTTATCCGCCATAACAGGTGTTAAGTCCAAGTTTGTGTGGACCCCCCAATGTGACCTCTGTTTTAGACGCCTCAAGGAGAAACTTACGACAGCGCCCATCTTACAATACCCCAAATGTGACGGGGAATACCAAATGGAAACTGACGCCTCAGATGCATCCATTGGGGGGTACTACAAATAAAAAATAATGACAGTGACTTCCTGCCTGTAGCTTATGAATTGCAAAAACTGACAGATGGCAAATTTCAATACCCTATCCACAAAAAGGAACTGTTGGCTATTGTGCAATGTCTAGTTAAATGGTGCTTTTACCTGGAACAGCAGGAAGAATTCACTGCATTAACCAACCACAAGTTGCTCATATATTTCAAAACCCAAGCAAACCTGTCGTGTCGCCAAGATTGCTGGATGGAGCTATGGGAGAGGTTTAACATGCTCATCCAGTACAAACCTGGGGCCAAGCTTGCCATGGCAAACACCCTGTCCTGCCTGTATGTCTGTGCTTCAAGAGGAGAAAATGGGCTCAACCCAGATTGGCCTCTCTTAGTACTACAAACAAAGGACAAAAGTTCCCCCGGCACAACCAACATAACAAAGGAAACAGTCATCAAAAATGAACACCTATTTGCCGACGTGTACGGGACCTTACACAGAAAAATGTCTGACAGCACAACCATTCCTTACATACCCACACATCAGCGAGTAGACACCATCCTACGCTATCACAGAGACCTTGGACATACCAAGAGCCAAAACCTATATGAGTTCCTTAAGTATAAGGCTTGGTGGCCAACCCTATATTGTGATGTTCAAGAAGTGCTAGACCAATGTGAAGTATGCAAAAAGTTTTCCAAAAGCAAAACCCCGCCAAAGTCAGTACTTCCCATCCGCACACAGCTATCTTTCAAAGTATGGGCTCTTGACATTGTTGGCCCCATGCCAGGAAAACAAACCAACAAGAAGTACATCATCACCGCCATTGACTTTGCTACAAGATGGCCAGTAGCCCAAGCAGTAAAGGCACACACTGGCAACAACATACAACAATTTATTGGCAAAGAAATAATCAGCAAGTTTGGAAAGCCAGAACTCCTGATAACTGATGGAGGGAAAGAGTTAACCTCCAAAACCACCAATGTATACCTCACAAAGAATGGGGTCAAATACACCGTAACAACACCATACCACCCACAGGTCAATGGACGTGTAGAGCGGCTTAATGGTAGCCTTGTGCAAGCCTTAGCCAAGCTCGCCGCCAGGAGACCTGAAGACTGGTATAAGCAGCTATTGACTGAACTACTTGTATGCCAAACCCAAGTGAACAGATCCACCAGGAAAAGCCCGTTTGAACTGGTATACAGAACACAGCCAAATATCATTCAGGTATTGACAGGACCTAAACTGGAAATTCCAAGTGAAGTCCCTCCACTCTCAGACCCTCACATTGTAAGAGCTAACAGCAAACAAACAGTGAAAGATAATGAATGTCTACAAAAAAACCTTTGTCCCCATCCACAAAAGACATGAAGTTGGGGACAAAGTTTGGGTCATGAATGTTGACAAAAGCAAACTACAACACAAGAAGATGGGGCCAGCAATCATTTTAAAGGTAAATGACAATAACACTTACCTTGTGCAAGGGCTAGGGAAGCGTAAGCAAGACAAAACCCTACACCACGATTGCCTACAACCCTGCAAAGCAAGACAAAAACAACAAGAAACCGCCCTGCCAGTCACAGAACAACAATTAGTCCAATACAGCGCCTGGGCTCCTGAAAACCTCCCTGACAACCTGCCCCCAGAGGAGATCAACCTTCAGTTGGGAGGGGGTGTCAAAACCGCAGGCTCAACCTGCCAGCAAGGTTCTAACCAAGCAGGTTTGTGACCCGCAATCCAATTACCCGGTCACTTGAAGCCAGACTAGGAAGTCAACTCAAATTTCCAAATTCAACAACATGACTAGATGATGATCTTTTATGGTGGATACCTTGTTTTGGCGCTTGACTCATTATCAGGATCAAGCCACCCCCCTCTTCCATCCAACTGTGTGATCAACAATCATGTTCCTGTTATCCTTGATTCACATTGACTATATAATCACTATCTCACAATAAAGATTATTAAATAGCTTCTAAATATTTTTCCCATTGTAAATCTGCTAAAACAGCACAGTTACAACAACAGCCCAAGGGCTGTTGGCAGGTACCATGAAATTGATGAGGCCAGTGAGTGTAATATAGAGAACACCAAATAGCTGGGTAGAGATTGTATTGGCAGCGGTCTAAGGTTCCAGTGGGTGACTGGGTCAAGGGGTTACTGGTGGTGTCATGGGTAACAAGTAGGCTGGCTTGAGAGAATACTCAGAGGAATTCACTGGGCTGTGAGGTATTCTGGGAGGGTGATATAACTCAGGCAGCTTGTTGACTGCTTCTGGTAGCTGGTAGCTGGTGGCTGGCAAGTCAGGGTCAGAGTAATCAGTCTTGGAATGTAAAAGTGCTAAAAGTAAGTATGGGATAACTTAGGTGAACCAAAATTTCATAACACTTTTATTGTGAGAATGGCAATGAGCAACTTCCTGGCAACTCCAGGGTATAAGTATGCCCATCTGCCATGGAAAACCTTTTGTAACTTTCTTTGGGCCGGTGCTGGAGTTTACTTGGGCTTGGGAATCCTTGGTGGCATCAATTGGCAGTGGTGTGTTATTGGCTGAATTTGGATAAAAAAAATTGGTTTTGATCTTAGTCTTAGGAGGTTTATCATTACCCTGCAGCCCGCCAGGCCACAGAGTCAGGTGATAGCCTTGGGCTATATTTTGCAACACTTTATTGGTGGGGTGCTGGCAGTCCACAGAGAAGCTGTCCAATTTGGTGCATCTAATTACTAGGTTGGTGCCAGGGATCCACTTATTGGGAAGCCTTTCCCCAATTGAATGGAGAAGAGCTCCCAAGTTGAATTTGATCAGAGTGGAACCTAATGGAATTCCTATCATTAGCATGTGTAGAAGGTGACCAAATAGACGGAATCTTCCCAAGAAGGGAGTAAAGTGGTTGAGAAGATAGTAAACACTGGTGTACCCCAAGACCAACCAGGGGGCCTTGGGATGGATAATTGGTGGAAATCAAGCAGTTTCATCATAAGGGGCATGTCTTTGATGCAGACCAAAACAATACCAAATTGAGTCTTCATATTTGTCAGTAGGAGTTGGTTCAGGGTTTTCAAAGTTAACATTTGCTTGTCCATAATTGATTAACACACACAAAGCCCAAATAAGGAAGATGAACTTCATGTTGTTGGGGGGAACCTTTATAATCTACCAATCAAGTGTTTAGAATTAAGAATATAGATTTATTGGGTTGATAGGAAATAAAGAAATTGTTGGAGCACTTAGCTCAAGGGAAAATGTTCAGTTTAAATACTGAAATAATTTGGGGGATAGATCATAGAGTTTACCAGGCCAACCTGCAAGTGTAGGGTAGAAGTATTGCCTTGCAGGCCTGCAGCTTGCTACAGGCTACAATGCAAGAAGAGGCAGGTTGAAATATTGTATTGCAGTATTGTACCTCACTTAGGTTGGGGATGGTATCTGGAGCTGGATGTACAGTATTGCAGTGGCTTGGGTAGTTCTCTGGGTTTGATTGGCCTTCTAGGTCTCTGGAAGTCTGGTTTGGACAGTTTACGCATTTAATTTGTGATTGATTGGCTGTACTATTGTTTTCAGAGCCAAAATTTAATACTGAGTTGTTACAGTTGTTGTAATGGTTGTTTGAAGCCTTAATTTTCAATTTTAAAGTAGAATTTATATAGTGTTCAGGTTTTTTACGCTTATTTTCAATTCCGTACTTGTTTTTGCTTAAAACACATTTGTTTATCAATTTAGGATGTGTTTTTGGCTTAATTAAATTAATGGTTTTGTTATCCAACTTAGTTTTTAAATTTGCATTTAAAAATGCAGTTTTCTGGTTTTGAGGTTTGTTCAGAATCCTTATGTTTGTCTTTGTATTTGTGTAAGGTATGGAATTCCTTACAGTCGGGCAGGTCCATGTACAGGTAAGATCTGCAAGTGGTTGATGCTTCATTAGCCAGAATCATTTATATCTTCAAAATTAGATTGGTTCCTGGTTTAGGTCCAAAGAACCACAGGCTGGCAGTTCCTAGGGGTTTGGGTTTCAATTCAAGTGGGCAGGCTGTTGTCTCCTTGTTGGTCAAGTCATTATTAGGATCAGGGTTCAAGTCACATGGGCAGGTTACCGAGTCTTGATGATTAGCAGGCAAGTGTCACTTGTGACAACACCTGTCATAGTTTCAAGCCATGAATTTCCCCTTTATTTGATGCTAGGTCTGGGCTACCCATACCAATACAATTAGGGATTTTTTAGGCTCAAGTTGGGTCCACACATCACCTGGATATTTTAATTTCATCAGGACTGATTTGAAATTAGGATTGAGCTTATAACTTTAATGGATGCAGCCATAACCCATTTTTGATTTATTATTTGATCCAGGCCAACCAAAAGGATCATATTCTTATTAATTTTCTGAATATCACTATTCTGATGCTTGGACCATACTATTTCTGACGTGATGGGACCTACAGTGATATCTCAATTATCTATGAAAGCTTGTACAATGGTAATATCTTAGTTTCTAGTAAATCTGGATAAAAATATTTTGCAGGAGAGGCTTGAATAGCTCTAATCAGCAGCATAAATTTGATGCACTCAGCTTAATTTAATATCAGAATGTTTTCATTCTAAAACTTCTTATTGGCTGTTTTCTGCTTATTTAATCTCATGATCTTGCTGGGATAGATCTGGCAAATGCTTCTTTTCCTATATGAATGATTTATCATTGATTCTTTATGTAGTATATTTGTTGGCTCTGACTATTTTTTGAACCAGAACTGTGACAGAAATTTCATGATAGTAAGAAGCTGTCTCCAAGTGGTGGGGAATCATTTTCCAAATCCACATAGAGTTAATGATTAACCACCAACACAGCTTCAGATACTGTTTTGTAAAATTTTTAAATGAGATACTAGGACTAAGTAAAATAATTAATCCTAACCAAAGTAGCCCAAGATAAATAGCCTGTGAAAGAATCAGAGTGTCTTTGGAATAAAATCCAGGACATTGAGATACAACCAGATTTTCAGTTTCAAAGACCGGTGGGACAACTCCAAGATTGACAGTGTCAGGAAACCCTTTCCTGACTCATTGTTATTTATGAATACTTTTTTAATGGAGGTCAACACCAAGAAACAAAAAAACAACATTGTTAATACTCTTGGGCCTTTCAGGCCTTTTCATACTGAGAATTGAACCCAGGACTCTAATCAGGAAGATAACATTAGTACAAAACCAGCCAATTCATTTAAATTACCTATTTATAATATGCCAATTCAATTGGATTTCAAACTCAAAAACCATTTTGAAAGCAAAAAGGTTAATAACAAGAAGGTTAACGTCACTTACCGCTCTTGCTTTGATTGTCAGGTTTGAGCCAGATCCACAATTCTGGACCTGCTCCCTATGCTTTTGAACCAGACTCCGTATACCAAGATAATTGATCTTCTGGGTTTACACTGCTTAATTAGTCTTATTATCATAAGATCTATGTGGCTTCCATTATTATTCCAAAATTGTATGTCAATTATTAAGAAGCAATGCATCCACCATTTGAAACAGGTAATCCTTATGTGATATACACATGAAAATCCTCTTTTATTTCCCAAAGATCCACTCAAATATTTTAGCCTTGATTATAAGGCTATAAAAGTTCACATTTCTTATTTATTTCAAATTTTTCCAACAATAAAGAATATTTCTTATCCTATCTTGCCACATCTATTTCTTAGTAACTTCATTTGAAGCCATGAAGGGAATTTATTTCCTGCTATGGTTTCTAGTCTCCCTTTTACAACAGTAAAAGGTCTTGAGAATCCCACTCCCACCATTGACTGGCAAAACTCCTCTCCCAACAATGCCCATCAGAAGGAGTCTTTGGCCAATGGATGGTTCAATTATCCTTCTGGTCATTGGGGAAGAAAGTTACACTATGGCCGCCATTCTACTCCTCCACCTGCCAAACCTTTGTTGGTACGGCCCCACACTTCATTCTATCTTTTGATGTACATGGTAGGATAATATCTTCTGGGTTGTTTCAGCTCCCTGATGGGAAGGTTTGCATACTTGGGTCACTTAGGCCATCTTTCCATGGTCACTGTGCCCATTGGTTCAGCCATTATAGGGCTTAATTTGGGGGCCTTGGCTCACCAAATTAGGGCGTTGCTCCCTTTAAAGTGGGTTCCTGACAGTTTGTTAGAACCCATCTTGGGTTTCTTACTTAGAAGCTCAGAACCAACCCCTGAAAGCTACCTGCTTTATACCACACTTATCATCAAGTTTGGCGGTCACCTTGATTACTGCCATCATTAGCCTTACCACCTATTGCCTGGTTTGCCTCTTCATGCATACCAAGACCTCCGTTGCCTCCAACGCATTGGCCCCTCAACAGGTTCAAAACCAAGCCGTGGTATTAAACCAGATTTCAGCCGTATCTCCCAACAACAACAAAGGAAATGAGATCCTTATGCTCTTGGCCTTTTCACAGTCACTGTTTGAGACATTGCCCGCGCAATTTTTGACCAACACCCAGAAGGTACATCATGTGGCCAAAAAGCTCAGAGGCAAGGCATGTGTCTGGTACGCCAAGACTACCCTGCAAGGGGAAAAGCTATTGGATAACTACCTTGCCTTCTGTGACTCCTTGTTATCTACTGTAGTACCGGCACAAACCACAGAAGAACTCAAAGACCGCATAATGACCTTATACCAAGGCAGAATGGCCACCAAGGATTATATTGAAGAATTCTCTCGCCTCAAGGAAGCCATTGGAATGACCGATGCCAAAGCTTGCTACCTCTTCCAAAAGAAACTGTCTCCTGAGCTCAAGAACTTCCTGGCTCATCACATACTACCTGATAAGTTTTCTGAACTTAATAAAGAGGTTTTTAAATGGTCCTCCAAGGTAAAACAACTCCCTTCTTGGAACAATACCAAGACTCCACCTGCCTGAAACTTACCATCCCCTACCAAGGTTCCTAAGGGACTAGTCCCAAAACCCGGGGGAGGTTACCAGTTGGCACCCAAAGAAAAACAACGACAAGTCTGCAAAGGACTGTGTCTCTACTGTGGGCAATCAGGTCATTCCACCAAGGATTGCAAGGCACTCTCCAAGGTACAATCCACTTCAGGCCATCTTCTTTCAACCACAGATGTCAATAAAGCTTCAACTCAGTCTTACGCTCTTTTGCCCATTTTTCTAGACCACAAATTTGGCACTACAGCCAGCTATGCACTGATTGACACAGGAGCTATGGGGAACATCATTGAACAAGATCTTTTGACTTCATTAGGGTTGGAGACCTCAGGTCTAGCCTCTGTAAGACTTGCTAAAGGTACCCCTGCCCAGGTAGGACGCCTAGTCAAGCCCCTCCACGCTCAGGTAGGGAAGAACTCATACCACTTACCCACCTCTACGCTCTCCAACTTGGCCTTTCCATTGGTATTGGGTTTTCCCTGGTGCCAAGAATCCAAGTTGCAGTTCATCTGGGACGCCAATTGGTCACGCTTCACTCTCACAAACAAACAACCACAATGCCTCTCAAAAAACTGTATCACCAAGTACCAAAGAACTTCATGGCGTACATAAACTCTCTACTTCTTGTGGGGAGTCCAGCACCTGATTCTATTCCGGAGGAAATTCAAGACTTAAAGGAGGCTTTTAGCGAGGAACTCTGCTCTGTCCTTCCTGAAAGAAGACCATCCAATCTTAGAATTGACTTGATACCAGGCTCCTCCCCCCACCTGGGAAAAGCTTTACCCCATGAATCAAGCACAGGAAATTGCAATGAAGACTTATCTTGACAAAAACTTAGCAAAAGGGTTTATGCGTCAATCCAACTCCCCATGTTCATCACCCATGTTCTTTGTGGGGAAAGCTGACAGAACCCTGAGACCAGTTGTGGACTTCACCAAACTGAACGCCATAACCACTAAGAATTGAAATCCCTTACCATCTGCAGAGTCTCTTACCAACCGACTCACCCACACCAAGGTTTTTTCTAAACTGGACCTCCGCAGTGCATATAACCAGATATAGATTTCTGAAGGTCATGAGTGGAAGACTGCAGTTTGCACTCCCTTTGGACTGTATGAATACCTGGTAATGCCCTTTGGTTTGAGTAACGCCCCTGCAGCCTTTCAAGGCCTAATGAGTGAGTTACTCTTCCCCTTACTGGATGTCTGTGTGGTTGTCTACCTGGACAATATCCTGGTATACTCACAGAACAGGGAGGCCCATACCATACACCTACAAGAGGTCCTCCAATTACTCATTGACAATTGATTGTTTTGTAAACTTGAAAAATGCAAATTCTTTGTCACTGAGATTGAGTTTCTTGGATACAAGATTAACCCAGGCGGGTTTTTGGTTGCTCTTTCTAAGGTACAGGCAGTCCTGGACTGACCTAGACCTACGACATGTACCAAGCTTTGAGGTTTTTTAGGACTTGCAAATTTTTGCCGCAAGTTTATCAAGGATTTCTCCTCTACTGCTCTCCTGCTCACTCACCTTACCTCCAAAAAGGTTCTTTTTGTCTGGTCATCAGAAGCTGACCTGGCATTTGAGATCCTCAAAAAGCTGTTCACCTCGGCTCTGGTCCTTCTTTTCCCAGATCCTGAACGTCAATTTTTTTGGACACGGATGCCTCCGACTTTGCTCTAGGAGGAGTGTTACTGAAGCTTGGGGAGGATAGTGAACTCCACCCTGTGGCGTTCTACTCCTATAAGATGCTTTACAGAGAGAGGAATTACAGTGTGTATGAGAAGGAACTATTTGATATTGTCAAATCCTTGGACCACTGGTGTCACTACTTGGAAGGAAGTAAATTCCTTGTGCAAATCAGAACCAACCATAAGAACCTCCTTTACTTCACTGAGAAGAGAAAGGTTAGCCCACATCTGGCATTATGGGCTATTGATCTACTTTCCTTTGACTTCAAGATTAGTTACACTCCAGGACACCAGAACATAGTACCAGACTCTATCAGTAGACAAGAGGACTTTGATGACCCAAGCCAGCCTTACGGGAAACACAATGAACGTACCATACTCTCTGAAGATCAGTTCCTCTCCCACATCATGGTCCTATATTATCTATTCACCTTGGACCAAGACATCATAGCATCCCAACTCCTTGATAAGGAGAACACTCCCACTGGTCTTGCACTAAACAACAGATTTTGGTCAAAAAATGGAAGACTTTATGTATCAACCGACAAACACCAACAAACAATCTTAGAAAGTTTCCATGATTCCCCTCTCACAGGACATGGAGGCATTTGCAAGACAGTAAAGAGAATCCAACAAAGATATTGATGGCCTAATCTGAAGAAAACAGTTGCCAAATACATCTTCACTTGTGTTCTGTGTGGTTGCAACAATCCCTCCACCATGAAGCCCCAAGGATTACTCAAACCACTACCTATTCCTCCGCGTCCTTGGCATTCCATCTCCATGGATTTTATTGTGGACCTCCCAGAGAGTGACAACAGGACTGGAATCTTTTTGGTAGTAGATTGGCTAACAAAATATGCAATCTTCACACCTTTCAAACGCGCAACGGCAGAGGACACAGCCAACATGCTCCTTACTCATGTAGTCTACAATCACAGAATTCCCAACAACATCATCTCAGATTGTGGTACACAATTTACATCCAAGTTCTGGCAGTTCTTGATGAAGGCATTACGTTTTAAAACTCTCATGTCTACCTCCTTCCACCCTCAGACCAACAGACAAACAGAAAAGGCTAACAAAGTGCTGAAAGGGTTTCTCAGGAACTATGTGAACTTACAACAGGATGATTGGATAACTCTAATTCCACTTGCCCAACTATGCTACAACACCAATCACCATGGCTCTATTGGAGTATCCCCCTTCTTACCCAACTATGGATATAACCCTGAAGATTTTCCTTACCCTGCAACTGAAGATACTATTCCTTCTGTGCACCAATGGGTGACCTCATTACTCAAGAATCACCAGTACCTCAAGACACATCTATAAAAATCCATCCTTCAGTACAAGAACCAAGCTGATAAACATCAAAGGACTCCTGAAGACATTCAGGTGGGAGACTATGTGTTCATCAATGCCAAGAATTTTAACCTTGGTATTCTGGGCAGGGAGCTAGGACCAAAGAAGATTGGACCCCTGTTGGTTATTGAACAACGTTTTGATGTTAACTTCTGACTCAAGCTCCCTGAAGGCTCCTCTGCCCATGATGTTTTCCACATCATCCTCCTCTCTAAATTCAAGGGATCATCCTTGGAAATGGTCCACAAGGACCCTCCTCCTGTCATCTTGAATCACACTCCTGAGTGGGAAGTTGAAGACATCCTTGGTCATCGCAGCTCTCGAGGCAAACATCAATACTTGGTAAAATGGAAGGGTTATGAGGTAGAATCCAATTCCTGGGAACCTGAAGAGAACTTAGAGAACACACCAGAAGTCCTGTCCCGCTACATGGATACCTTAGGAGGGAAGGACCTCCATGGGGAGGATAGTGTCAGGAAACCCTTTCCTGACTCACTGTTATTTATGAATACTTTGTAAATGGAGGTCAACACCAAGAAATAAAAAACAACATTGTTAATACTCTTGGGCCTTTCAGGCCTTTTCATACTGAGAATCAAACCCAGGACTCTAATCAGGAAGATAACATTAGTACAAAACCAGCCAATTCATTTAAATTACCTATTTATAATATGCCAATTCAATTGGATTTCAAATTCAAAAACCATTTTGAAAGCAAAAAGGTTAATAACAAGAAGGTTAACGTCACTTACCACTCTTGCTTTGATTGGCGGATTTGAGCCAGATCCGCAATTCTGGACCTGCTCCCTATGCTTTTGGACCAGACTCTGTATACCAAGATAATTGATCTTCTGGGTTTACACTGCTTAATTAGCCTTATTATCATAAGATCTTTGTGGCTTCCATTATTACACCAAAATTGTATGTCAATTATTAAGAAGCAATGCATCCACCATTTGAAACAGGTAATCCTTATGTGATATACACATGAAAATTCTCTTTCATTTCCCAAAGATCCACTCAAATACTGTAAATTCAGAACCTGAACGTAAAAATGCGGGATTGTCAAATCCTTGGTCCAAATTTTGAATCACTTTTGCGGGCAACTCAGCTGAGTGAAAAATAAAATATTTAATAAAATGCACCATTTAATTTGACTTTTTTTGGTTTATTTAAATTGGCAAATTTTGAATCTCTTGAGCAGATAACTCAACTAACAAAAGATAAAAATCAGCAAACAAATGCAGGATACATGAATCAGGAATGCGGGATTCTAATGTATGATTTTTGATTTCCTGTATTTCAAACAAATCATAGACATCATTTGAAAATTAACAAATCTGAAATTGCGGGATTTTCAAATCCAAGAACCAAGTTTCAAATCAAAATTGCAATGAATTTGAAATAAATATAATTTATGGGTGTCTCAAAAAGGATGTTAAAGGATATAGATTGGATTTGTGCTGATTCTTTTAGGAAGCACAGGCATTCTCAAAATTCACCCTATTCCATTTTAGGACGGCTAAAATTTAGAGCGTAATATTCACAAAATTGACATATTTAACAATAAAATTGACTAAAATATACATTCCTCTTCTTGAGTTTAAAATTTTAATAAACTTTTATTATGTCTTCTTCCAACACCAACCAAGGCAACAAGCTGTTCCCTGGCCTTGATGAAATCATGCAGGGCTACGCTGGGTCTCTTAACGGTGAAGCCTCCGTCTATGGCCACTCCCAACCTGCAGGCCCCTCTGCAAGCCCCACCCAGGAGTGTGTTCTTTCTCCTGCAACTTCCAGCATGGCCCTGTTTGCCCACCATGCACAGGCAGCTGCCAACCAAAATCCCTTATCAGTGATGGCATCCAGAACCAGCCATTTGAGCCATGGGGTCACCCGGAGAGCCCAGAACCCCAAAACAGCCAATCAGATGGCATTGACCAGTTCCCAAGATGGACATATCCCTCTGCCAGCCAATCAGCCTGCAAGACGCAGAAGAAAATTGATCACTCTGGACATTAAAATCAAAATGGTTGAAAAGCGAGGGAAGCTTATGTCCCTTGGGGAAATTGAGGCTGCATTGGGTTTTGCAAAGTCCACTGTGGCTGCAACCCTGCGAGCTCACACCAACTGTGCCCCCCGCCAAGAAGACCCCAACTGGTGCTTGTACCTCAACCAAAGGTGAAAAAGCCCACCCTCTCATGATGGCCATTATGGAACGTGACCCGTGGATGCCCCTGGTCCAGGTACGTCTCCAGTTGGGACTCCACAGCATCTTCACTAACAAAAGAACAGTGAATTCATGGATGCACGGAGTTGTGATTGCTGCTAGAATCTTGTTCAATCAAGTTCTCAGTGGCCCCATTTTGATGGATACCAACCCCTACAATTCAATAATTATTAATTTTATCAAAGGAAGGGTAATGAGGGTCCATAATGACGTAATATTCCTATCATACGCCAAGATCTTGGCCAGTATCCAAGACTTTGGAGAGAAGCGCATCCAATCTGACGTGTACAAGCGCGGCCCAATCTTGTATTGGTTTGTTGGTGTTTTATTGGCAGTTTCCCCATTAGGCGTCAATTATTACTTGGCAATATCAAACACCGCAGATGGGTATGCATACCAGATGGAGCTCAAGGACATGCTGGAGGAGTGGGTCACACAAAAACTTGCACACAGTTGTACTGAGTGCAGAGATAGAGCAGCGGGAATGGGCTACCCAAGAAATCAGGGCTGTGGGGCATACCTGCTGGTCCTATCCCATCAACTACGCCAACATGTACCTTGCAGATGTATGTCTCTACAATTTTGGTTCCGCTCTCAGGCGCTTGAAGCCTGCCACCTACAACAAACTATGCACCCAGATTGATAAGGGGTATGAGCTTTTACCTTCCGCGTTTGTCCAGGACTTATTTGATCTCATCATCTTCTATGCAAGTGATAGTGATAAGTCCAGAAAGGACCCCTGCCTCCCCCCACGCCACTCCATCCGTTTTGTCAAGCCTGCATATGTGACAGAAGAAGAATTTGAGCAATTGAAGCAATCTGCTCTTGCTGCCCCTTCCCAGTCAACAAAACCTGCCTCACCAACCCCCCATCAAGATCAAGCCATCCGCCTTCCAACCCTGACTCCCAAGCAACCACCCATTCCCTCACCACTATCTCTGATGCCGTCCCTTTCATAGGCGCAGATGAAGGTGATGTCCATTCCGCCCATTCCCTCCCCTTCCTGTCCTTTGATTAGTAAATAAATCTTTTCTAGGTGACTACTATTAAAATTGATTTTTTCTTTCAGTTCATAATTAATAATATATTTTTTACATTATTATAAGTTTCTGTGTGTAAAGAATGTTGTACATTTGATGTGGTAGCATATACTTATTTCTGAGGATATTTTCATCATCATCATTAATAAATTGAAGACAATGAACGTAAATATTGGATTAGAATATTGCAATTAGACGTCAACTATTGATGTTCTGATATTATGTGCATAACTCAATGCATTTTATTTAATAAAATTCATTGTAAATGAGGCCTTTTCATTTTAATTTATTTAAATTGACTGTGTTTATATTACAGAGCCATTAACACTTAGTACAAATATTGATACATAGTGCATTTTACAGCCTGTATATTTACCTATTGGTAATAATTCTGTAGACTTTTCAGTCGGATTTTGCGAGGTAATAATAATGTAATGTGTTAATAGAATATTGTTTATTGTCATTAATTGGCTGATTTTCTTTGCTGTGGTGATTGTGCATTTTTTGATATTTAAACACTAGTATCCAATTGGTTGGCTTCATATCCAATTGCACAGGCAATAGGAAAACAACCAATTGGATACTAGTGTGTAAACATAAAAAAATGCACAATTGCCATAGCAAAGAAAATCAGCCAATTAATGACAATAAACAATGTTCTATTAACACATTATATTAGAGCCATTAACGCTTAGTAAAAATATTAATAATTAGTGCATTTTACAGCCTGTATATTTACCTATTGGTAATAATTCTGTAGACTTTTCAGTCGGATTTTGCGAGGTAATAATAATGTAATGTGTTAATAAAATATTGTTTATTGTCATTAATTGGCTGATTTTCTTTGCTGTGGTGATTGTGCATTTTCTGATGTTTACGCACTAGTATCCAATTGGTTGGCTTCACATCCAATTGCACAGGCAATAGGAAAGCAAGCCGCCACCCCGACCACATCCAGTCTCGGGGTGGTGGCTTGTTTTCCTATCGCCTGTGCAATTGGATATGAAGCCAACCAATTGGATACTAGTGTTTAAATATCAAAAAATGCACAATCACCACAGCAAAGAAAATCAGCCAATTAATGACAATAAACAATATTCTATTAACACATTACATTATTATTACCTCGCAAAATCCGACTGAAAAGTCTACAGAATTATTACCAATAGGTAAATATACAGGCTGTAAAATTCACTAATTATTAATATTTGTAATAAGTGTTAATGGCTCTGTAATATAAACACAGTCAATTTAAATAAAATAAAATAAAATAAAATAAAATAAAATGAAAAGGCCTCATTTACAATGAATTTTATTAAATAAAATTCATTGAGTTAGGCACATAATATCAAAATATCAATAGTTGACGTCTAATTGCAATATTCTAATCCAATATTTACGTTTATTGTCTTCAATTTATTAATGATGATGACAAAAATATGTATGTGTTGAATATAGTACTATAAAAGCCAGTTTTTTTGATGGAATTCAAACAAAATGTCATCAATCTATAACTTAATACACAAATTAGAAGCTCACCTGCAAAAGGTTGTTGAAATTGAGAAAAACATCAGAGAAATAGTGACAGGAAAGCTAGGGGACAAGGGCCAGCCACTGATCCAGCCAAAAGAAGATGCTCTGAACAAATTGGGAAATATTATAGATGAAAGAAATAAAGAAAAATTACTTAATCTACAGGGAACTATTTTATTAAGTCTAAAGTTCAACAACGCGGGATACAATTTGTGGGAGTTCTGGCAGGGGGCCAAAGAAAACAATGAGAAGATCAGACTAATAGAAGGAATAGAAATTCAAAAGGAAATTGACACCAATGAAGAGGAAAACAATCAAATGGAAACAGATGAAAACAAAACACAATCAAGAAGCAGAAGTGCTTCAATAAATACAGAAGCCTTTTCAAATGAGTATCAAGAGGAAGCACAAGTTGCAAGAAGAATAAGAAAAATTAAGCCTAAGAAGAGCACTGAAAAGCATCCAACGCTCATGAAGTTCGCTGATATGACGCCTGTGGCTCAGGGGGCCACAGGGGAAACAATCAGTAAGTCTTTTTATGTTTTACTTATATTTATTTTTAGTCATCACCAGGAATGGGGATGAGGTCGCGGAAGTGGCAGCTTTTACGCCGAGTTGGTTTTATGGGGGCTACCAGTCACTGGTGGCCCCTATAAAACAAATAAATAAAAGTCAAATAAATAAAAAATAGTTCAGCAGAATATGAATATGTTTTTTAATAGTGAAGCTCAAATCAGGGAATATCAACCACCCGCAGGGTGCTTGCCATGGATAAGAGAAGCCTACAAATTAGGATCAACAATCAAAATAAAAGAAATGAATGAAATTTGCGGGGATTTGAAACTGAACTTTGATGAATAAATATATGAAAGTGTTCAAAGGTTTCCATTCTCAAATATCAACAAATACAAAAAAAGTTTAATAAAGACCAATTTTCAAATAAGAAATGAATATCTGAAATCAGCAATTTTTAATGAAATTTTTAAGGCTCTATCAAATAAAGTCGGGGATGCAGTCCTCGTGAATAGTTTTAAACCTTTAATGATATTGTTCATCAAGGCCTGGGGGCAGATTCAAGTCGGGCACCCCCAGTACCCTTTTCAAGTTCAACCAAACGTCCTATATCAATAGGTTAATACAAATGTTCAAAAAACTGTGCATGTTCTCAGAGAAATATACCTTGCAAAGGATCCACGTCGCGGTGTACCTGGGAATCCTGCTCCATTGCATACTGAAAGCCAACATGAAAAAATTAGAAGATGTACCTATACAGATTGACATATGCCGTGTAGCCCTCAACAGACAGAAAACACCACAGAGATACAGGACAGTTGAGCACGCCCTCTATGATTCATTTGCATTGGCAACACTATACAGGTACTACGTGCCCCCGAAAAAAACCTGCTAATTGATTCCCTCACCTGTCTGCCTTTTATAAGACGTTCAGCCACCACCGGGGTGCTGAGCGCCACTTCCCTAGCAATTGGCGCCAGAGTCATCCACCACATACAGAAGAGTATGTGGTCCCAATTAGACGCACTAGCAGAAAATTTGATTTTGGGGTATAATTCCCCGGAATAATCACATTCCCCTTGCAATTTGCATTCCCCTAATAAATCATTTTCCCCTTGCAAAAAAAACTTTTTTATTTTTTATTTATTTTTAAATATTAAAATTTAAATGTTAATATTTTAATACTAAATACTTCACTATTTTAAAATTTTACTTGTAAAATTTTATTAGTAAAATATTTAATATAAAAACATTTAATATAAAAATATTTAATATTAAAATATTTAATAGTAAACATTTAATATTAATATTATATATTTTAATATTGAATAAATCATGATTAAATAAAAAATTGGTGTATTTTGAATATTTAACCTTTACTATTAAACTTTTAAGATTCTTAATTATATTTTTATTTTAAAATTTTATTTTTTATTTTAATTTTTAGTAGGTAAATTATAGTATTAATATATCTAAATATATTACAAGATAATAGTTAAAGTTGCAACCACGTCAAATATTTAAAAATAAGTTAAAAATGTTTTTATTTATTATTTATTATCTTGTTGAGGTTGGGTCCATTTATCACAAAGATAAACATGGAGAATTGAATTTATCCGCATCATGAGCCTGCTCCACTTATGTTCCAAACACATGATTGTTTAGAACTCAAATTACCTTTCCCTTGTAATATGATTTGATAAACATATTTGATCTACTTGAACTGCGTCCTAAGTACAAATTAGTAAGGAATACATAAAAATCATTGGTTGACGTATCGTGTAGCTACAGTGGCACTGAAATACCAAGGAGCAGATGATGACATGCAAGGTCCAATTTGTGGCTTAGAAAAGTCAAAGTACCAAAATGATTCACAATTATTTAAATAAACTATTTTTTCTATCTTTTTTTATTATTTATTTATTTATTTGTTACCGCAAAAGCCAATAATATTCAGTGCATCATATAAAAATAAATCCCTCTTATCTAGTATAATTAATTTTACTTACCTTTTCTAGTATTCTTAAATGTCTATAATACAATCAAACGTCACATTATTATATATAAACAATAATTTGAGTCCTAATAAAAACAAAATAAATAAAAATAAAAACAAATAAAACCGGGGCGCCCATTTATCTGATTGGCTCAGAGGCCAGGGCTTTGGGGAGGAAGGATTCCAAGTGCTTGTAAAAAGCCGCCACCACATCAGGTGGCATCACAAATTGGCTGATCTCAAGAATATTGTTAAGGTCCTTGGTGTCCTGAGGAAGGCCTTGTTTCACCTTATTCTTGATCCAACCAAACACCTCCTCAATTGGATTCAGGAATGGGGAATATGACAGGAGGAAGAGAAGTCTCATTGGACAATCAGCAAGGCGGTAGCTGGAGGATTGGCTATTCTTGTCAATAGGGGGGACTCGGACACAACCAGATCCACTTTGTGGAGCCCAACATTATCAAGCACAACAACGTTGGTTGTGCCGCTGTAATTTATCCAAAGGTACTCCTTGACAACTCGGAGAAAATC
This sequence comes from Entomophthora muscae, assembly GCA_014839935.2. NCBI lineage: Eukaryota > Fungi > Entomophthoromycota > Entomophthoromycetes > Entomophthorales > Entomophthoraceae > Entomophthora > Entomophthora muscae. The sequence goes on along the minus strand of QTSX02002310.1, from coordinate 116,934 downwards.
AAGAAATTTCCCGCTATTATGGGAACCCTTGATCATCTGGCATTGCTCCAACCCGCAAGGACCAAGAAGCGCAACCATGGAATAGGTCTGGGAACAGACAGCTGCTTGATGGGCTACACCGTCCTTGGACCCCTTCTTGACCCACCCATGCCTAGACCTGAGTGAGGAGGAAAACAACAATTTGTTGATGTAGAAGAACTGTACGTTGCCAGTCTCTTTTAGTGCCAGATATGTCTCGGCATAAATGTGTCAATCCTTGATGGTCTTTTCACTGTTTCTGTTGTACAGAGAAACTCTGAGCACCTTCCAAGAGAAGCCCAAATCAACCATTGTTTTGTAAACAAGGGTTTTAGAAACAGAAAGCCTGAACTCTGTGGCAAGCATTGATTGGACAGAAAGTGTGTCCAGGTGGCAATCCCTGGCTACCCATTGCTTAATTGCATCAATGTATACGGGCTTGAGGAGTTTTGGCTGTCTTTTTGCCTTGATGGATTTGGCAATTTGCCCGGTGTTGCCATACTTGGTGTTGATGTTGGCAATGTACCTGGCCATGACACCAAATTGGGACGCAATATCCTGAACCGCCATTTCCCCGTTTAAGCAGTTGAGGAGAGCTTCACGCTCACTATCTGTCAACTGACGCCGGCCCTTGGCAGGTGCCACGGCATCCTGGCTACCAGGCTCAGCACAGGGGATGGGGACCTTCGTGTAGAAGGTGAGATCACGCTTGGTTGTGCTGGCGCCGTCAATAGTGGCATAAGACACAGGTGCAGATAGCTCCTTGGTTGTGGCCAATGGCTCATAGGAGGTATCAAAGACATGGGGGCAGGAAGTGGCAACTCTTGGGTCAAGAGTGCGGGCCGGGTGACAACTGGGTACACAGTGGAGGTGTAAGTAACCTCAGTGTTCCCAGTGACCCTGGTGTAGGAGACTTTTGTGGCAGGCCTTGAGAGTGGCTTCTTCCTGGTATTTGAGCTGGTTGATCAGGCCTGGGACGCGGGAGGTGGTTGGCTGGCAATGACACCTTGGGAGGCCTGTGTATTGGCATGACTCACCTCAAGTTGGGTTCTGGATCTGTTCTTGGACCCGCTGGGACGCCCTTGTGGACAGGCTGCCCCGCGGGCTAGTGCAGGAACGGGTTGAGAATGCATTTGATGGTCCATAAAAATAAAATAAAAAATATATTTTAGATTAAATATGTATTTATTTGGAGTTATTGGTTTAGTTGTGGGAAGTTGTTTTCTCTTGATATAGCCTTGAATAGTAGCAGAGTTTCTATATCCGTGATTTGAAGTGAATAATATTGTATACTTTCCGGGTTTGGATGATTTTAAAGTTTAATAACTTTTTATGTCTAATTATGGTTATCAAGATTGGATTTTTCATTTGATTTTAGTTGTGGTGGAGCTTCTTGATTTGGGTTGGTGTTTCCTAGTGTGCTTACTGTACATTCAATTTAATTTCCAGTTCCCACAATTAATATCTGAGTTTACTAGTGGCATTCAAAAGTGATTTGAAATTTGGTTCTTGGATTTGACAATCCCGCAATTTCAAAAAACATAGTAAACTTAATGAAAATGGTTGATGGATTTGAACACTTCAAATCTGATTCCAGTTAATTCATTTCGTCCATAGGAAATATGCAGCTCGACTTGAACTTTGCAAAGTGTCTATGAGTTCCTGCATTTTCAAATATTCAAATAAATATCCAAAAAAATCAATTTAATTAAAAAAAGGCTATCCCGCAAAAGTGATTCAAAATTTGGACCAAGGATTTGACAATCCCGCATTTTTACGTTCAGGTTCTGAATTTACAGTATATATCAAAAATTGACTAAGCAATACCGCCTGGATCCTGGGCTCCTATTCCTTCCACATCGTCAAGTGAGTATCTAGTCCAGCTTGCAAAGAACCCTTGAGTGACCAACTTCTGATGACCATGCTGATAAATAAGATCATATCAGGTGACCCTTTAATTACATCGATTTATCAACATCAACTTACAGGGGGAATCAGATTCAACTGGCAAACTGGAGCAGCTGTAACCCATTTTCGATCAACTGTTTGATTCAAGTCCGTTAAATCAGTCAATTTCGTTAAAGATTTTCTGGCTTTTCAAGCCTTCCTACTAGGCCGAATAATCCCCAGCATTATGAAACTTACCGTGACAAGAACTGCCCCAAACTATTAAAGATTGTTGTTTACCATAAAAAATTTCAAGGTCTGCTCGAGTTTGCCTAAGAAAAGCAGAGGTGCAAGTAGCTGTTAAACTTTCATTGATGCTTTACTCTTTTATAGCTTGGTGAAGTGCTTACAACACATGATTACTGCTTGACACTCTTGTATATCGAGATCTATTGCACTTGGTTCGTCCTATGAAATACAGCTGCTAGCTTCAATTGGATACTCGAGAACCTTCATTACAGTTGTTAGTATCGAAATTGTCTTTAACGCGAAATGTTGCGACCATTCTAGAAGCTTTTAGAATCTTCTGAAGCAATTAACCAAGGTTAGGGCTGAGGTATAATGACGTCATAAACTTCGCTAGTAGCTTAGAAAAGTGGAATATTTTAGCTTGAGAATTGGGGTCAAGCTAGTATCCATTACCCCGAAAAGGTTTGTCAGTGTTCTATTGGCTATAAAGATGTCATCATAGTTTGGAATGATCTCAAAGTTTCCTTTTATATTCTAAAGCCAACTAAAATGGCGTTTAAAATCAAGGACTAAACGTAGGACCCTTGGCAAAACTTGAGGTCGATCTGGCTTGAATTCTTACAATATTACAGATATAAATTTGCTACTGGCATTTAGCAGTCTTAAGTACAAGCACTTATTTTAACTCAACTCATCTTTGTAAGTATTGTAGACTGAAGATTGATTCACATTGAGAAGTTGATTGTTGCATAAAATACCTAACAAACAAATATAGTTTAAAATGGCTAACTGGAAGAATGTTAACAACTGGTAAGTTGCATTTCTAACAAAAAAGTGTTAAATTTAACTCTCCGCTTCCTTCAATTCCTCTTTCTTGCTATTTAGGCACTGGTAAGTAACATTTTTTTGTGTCACATCGGAATTTCGCTTAAATATGTTTTAGGACTGAAAAAAAATTGCATCAACTGGGCAAAGGAATATTTCGAGGACAAATTAACAGACTTATCTTTCGAAAAAGATGGAATCACAACCAAAATTACTTCGGTCACCTCTGTTACTGGAGATGTTGATCTTAATCAAAGGAAGGGGAAAATCATTACTCTGTATGACATGGTTTTAAAGCTTTGTTGGAAGGGTAAGTGTCTTAATCTATTAGAGTGTCCATTTTGACAATTCTTCTTAAAACTAAACCCGAAATTTAGGGACTTCTGCCGATGGTACTGAAGCCGAGGGCCGCATCACCATTCCCGAAGTTGCTCATGACACTGACCCATCTGATTACGTTTTTGAGATTACTGTTGATTCTGATTCACGCGCCAAGGATCCTATTCGTCAAGTTGTCAGAACCTTTCTATCGGCTGAAATCAAGCAAGTTTTTGCTTCTTTTACCAAAGACTTGATTGACTCCCATTCTAAGGATGTGTATATTGATCCCTCACAGCTTGGCACCCCATCACACAGCGCAACTAGTTCTGCTATAAGCCAGCCTGAGCCACTCAAGAAAACTGGTTCTTCAGCTTCAGCACCCAAAGTTTCTGAATCTCCAAGTGCACCCATCAATACTTGCACCCTTAAAGATACAATTGAATTTGTTGCCTCAGGAATGGACGTCTTCCAAGCACTAACTGACCCCACATTGGTTTCAATCTGGACTAGATCGCCAGCCACTATATCTAAAGATATCGACTCTAACTTCTCCCTTTTCGGCGGAAATATCCAAGGCACAGTCAAAGAGCTTGTAATGTGAAGTTATAGTTCTCTTTCTAATTTCTTATTAGGTCCCTGGTAAAAAGATTGTTCAGAAATGGCGGACAAACAACTGGCCTGCAGGTAGTTAAATTTTCAATGGTTTACTAACTATCAAAGGTCATTATTCTACCGTCACCATACTTCTAGAGGAACAATCTGGCTCCGTAAATCTTATCTTAGAACAGGATGGTGTTCCAGTTGGCGAACTTGATATCACCAGGCGCAACTGGGCTCAATTCTACTGGAATAGCATCAAATCTACTTTTGGGTAAGACTAAGCCTTTTGCAATACTTTTGCCAGCACTATAGTTTAATGCAACTTGGAACATTACTAACATTTATTAGATATGGTGCTACTCTATAGATGTAGAAAAATGCCAGTAGTTTTTACTACTTCCATTTAAACAATATCTAAATAAATCCGTGTACTCACTTTTTCGCAATTTATATGAGTTTTTCCATATCCTAATAGAGATCACTTCCATGTGTAACAAAGTAGACAGCCTTCTAAGAATTATTCTTTGTTTCTTTTCGGACGAGTGAAATAGTATGAAGCTAAAGCTTGTGAAGACTAGATCCAAAGAATGCAAAACCTTGATAATCTAATATTTTAGAATTAATATTTCTTAAACCAAAGGGTATATGAGCAATGATAAAAAATTCTGGCACTTAGCTAAACAAGTTTTCATGAAAATGCATACATTTGCTTTAAATTAAAAGAGGCTACGCTAGAACTGTACAAATTGTTTGCAACTTGTGCTTCCCCCCAAAACCAGCTTCCCAAACAGGCTCTGCCACCAAAACCCTCATCTCATCCCAAGCATCATCAATCCCTCTATTTAAACCTTTGCTATTACTAGCTCCTCAAATCATCTGTACCGATCAATAGCCCAACCACCCTTGTTATCCGAGATATGTATCCGATATGCAGATACAAAAAAGTCAGGGGTAAATAATCTGAACCAACCCCAATAAACCTAAGAGCCGTATAGCTTCTCCCAACCTAGGAGAAACGAGATACCCTGCAAGTGATAAGAAGTCAAGTCCAGAGATCTGAGAGAAGATAAAGATGATGAACACAAGTGGGACATTATGGACAAGGGGTTCATTCTACCAAAGGATTCAGCAAAGTGACTCAAGAAAAGTGACATAGCATAAGTAATCAAATAGCCAGCCATGCTATTAGGTTCAGGGGTGTACTACTACCAGAACAAGAACTGAAACTTCAGTGATAAAAGGATTCAAAAAATTGTGATTTTTTTGGGGAGGCTTGATCCGATAGCCTTTTAAAAAGAGTATAGCAGCCTTAACAAGACAATTCTCCTTATGATATGGATACGTGAAATACTAACAAAAATATCACTAAAGTAAGAACTCAAACAAGAGTGGTGAAGGCATTAAATATACTCCCAAGAAAAAGCAAAGCAGAATTTTTTTTACTGATTCAGTGATTAGTAAATGTTAAGGCCAAGTGGGCCAAGATATTGTTCAGGGTGAGATAATAGGAATGAGACAACCAAATTTTCACTACAAACAACATAAAAAACACTTTATAAAAGAGGATAATTGAGCTGGTAACTAAACTGAGGAAATCAGGCCAAACCTGTCCAAGCCCAGAAAGTGACTGACAGCCTAATGGCACACATGAATACATTGCCCCAAAATGCCTGGACTATTCTTATCAAGACCCTTTAACAGAATGGGGGTTCAAAGGATGAAGACCCCAAATGGCCACTAATTTGTGTATCCAACATGATTCACACACAAGACTAACATTATGAGCAAATTTGAGATGATAGCACCTCCAGAAAGTACTATGCAACCAAAAGATCAATTGGCCAATCAGTTTATCAATGTATCAACAGTAACAGGTTTAGCTCCACTAAACCAAAGGCAAACATGCCACACTAAAGGGCCCAACACCCAACTTTTTACTAACAGGAAAAACAACCAGAATTCTGAAACAGAAGCCACTATCAAACTAGAAGAGAGTTTGAAAGCTCCAAAAAAAGAGGAGGGACCAACATACCTCCAATGAACCACCCAGAAACATGTGTGCCACCAAAGACAGCAGCATCAAACAAGCAGTGGCACTGAACCAGGATGATGTTTTATCACCTCTTCAAGCCCCTGCTAGTTTCCAGAGCAAGAATAAGGATAAGAAATGATAATATTTTTCATTGTTGAAATTATTAAATAAACTTAGTTTATGCACTTTAAGAATATTTTTGTTACAGTAGAAAGACAACTTGAAGGAATTACACGCCCTTGTCACACTTGAAACTGTTGTCAAAAAGCTGCTAAACCCTTAGAAAATCTTGATGATTTAAATGTCGTCATAGATAAAAATGGGTTAAAGCTAGAGTCGCCCAGACACCTTTCCAAATTCTGGATTTACTATATTTTCTCCCAATTAACTATGTCAAAAAATCATGTGTTATACTTTAGTTGGGGATGGTAGCGCTCAACTTGCTGGTCGCCAATTTTTTTGAATTATGATCTCATTGAGTCAAATTTGACAGCAGGACCCCAAACTGCTGAAAATATTCTGGATAGCCAATCAGATGTCACCAAAGCTCTACCCTCATTCTAAACTGCCTTAAAACTTTCCTCATTTCCCTCTAGAAACTTAATTCTAGATAGCTTTATCACCATCAATTAAAGAAATATTCATAAAAATATGATTGCTCTACTGGGGCTGTTTGCCCCTGCTATTGAGAAGTTGGCCTCTGTAATAGTCAAAGCAGCTGTGAACTTCTTAACTGCCCCTTGTCCAGCTCTTTACATGATCTCCCTATCGGATTTCTACTCTGATTTACCTCTACAAATAACCCTTGCTTTGAGAATTTCTCTCTCCATCTTTCCCTATATCACTCTTGGTGCTAAGATGCTGAAGCTGTCCTCCAAATTTGGTCTCCTTCTTCTCAAGAAGCTCACAATTTGTCTCCTGTACCCTCATTGTTTGTCCTTGAATCATGCAGCTTACCATTTTAATCTAAAAAAATTTGTGGCAGGAATTTACAACTTTTGCACCAAAATTTACCTATTGTTTGCATAATTAAGAGGAGGTAGCCAACCAATATCCTTGTACCAACAATCACCACCAGAACACTTGTTTTCTCTACCAGTTGCCTTCTCTCATATCCCAGACCTAGCTTTCTTCCATCCCCATCATTTGGATCTCCCTCTCCCAGACAACCTCTCTGATGCTCAAGGTGACCACATTCAATCCTATCAAAAGATAATCCTTCCATCTCTCTCCCTCCTGAGGTTTCTCTCTCCCAATCTTTAGCAAGATAGGATTTATCTATATCACTATGTTGGGGTTAGCTGATCAAGCTATCTTTCACTGGAACCTGGTGTTCATGGGCCACTGCTATCAACTAATTAATGAAAATTGTCCTTATGGTGTATATGATCTTTCAGGCCCAGTGTAAGAGAGGGGGGCTAAACTAACTAAGTTTGGCTTCCATGCCAGAGGGAAAACCCACCAAAATCATCCAGCGTAGAACTGGTATGGCTGCTTATACAGGCGTCCAGAGAGAGGGCATGAGAGATAACTGGGAAAAGTAGGAGTCCAAAACCATCAGAACCATCCCACAAGCAATCAAGGAGTGCGCCTGTCACAGTAGGTTCCATAATGCCAGGTATTGTCCGTTCAAGTAAGAAGGTACGGAAGGCCAGAAAACCTATATCAAAATTGACTGAGTTAAAAGATTTAAACCAAACAGTTGATTGAAAATGGGTCACGGCTGCTCCCGTTTGCCAGCTGAAATCAGCTCCCCCTTGTAAACTGAGATTGATAAATCAACGTAATATGAGGGTCACCTGATATAAGCTCATTAATTGGCATGGTTGTCAGAAACTGGTCACGCAAGGGTTCTTTGCAACCTGGTCTAGATACTTGCTTGAAGATGCCAAAGGAATAGGAGATCAAGACTCAGGTGGTATTGCTTAGTCAATTTTTCTGGTATATAATAAATAATTTTCCCTGTTTCAACTCTAAGAGTTGAGTCCTTCTAAATTTACTCAATAAAAATCAATTATCCCAAGTTCTAATTTTAAATTTAAAAAATGCATCCTGTGCTCAGGTTGTTGCAGTATATCCTGTACAATCTGATTCTGAAAAGAATCATTTCAGGAAGATGGGGCCCAGCATCTGGAACTTTGTCGTTGGCGCTGCAAAATGTTAATTTCATGCCAGCCAATTTTGTAGCTCCTCCCCCCATTCTGGAAAATGAAAATTATGTCACTTCTCAATGCCCAGAATTCTACGCTAAAGATGCATTGATGCTTTCCCAGGTCCTTTATCTTGGTTTACTCTGGTTAGGATTGATTGTTCTACTCAATCCTGGAGTTTCAATTGTAAATTTCACAAAAAGATATTTAAAGCCAAGTTGGTGGTTAATCATCAATTCTATGTGGATTTGGGTGGTAATTCCCCATCATTTAGAAACGGCTTCATATTATCCAGTGATTTCCGTCACAGCGCCTGGGGGTGAGATCATGGGGGGATAACTTTGTCTTGGGGTAGAGGACTCAATATCCAAGGGAGAAGGGACTACAGAGATGTCTGCTTTCAAGAGGGCTGTAAGGTCAGAATTGGGGGAAGGAAACTCAAGGTTGTCAAAGGTGAGACTTTTGACAAGGTTTTCACCGGTAGAAAACAGCTCTTGGGCACAGCCAGGGAGATCCTCAAGCAAATTCAGGATATGGGTGGGATCTTTTTACATATAGTGGGCCAATGAAGATAAACACCCCCAGAGATCTGGGGAGGTGGATCAGATCATAACCAATACTGGAGCTAGGGTAAAGGCCACACATTTAACCAAGGGGATCAACATTTTGAAGGGTACCAGGAAAAGTGGGGACTTTTTTGAGGGTAAAAGTGAAGCCAACAATTATTTTCCAGGTAAACCATGGGTATCTTTCAAGCCTGGAGAGCAATAAATACTTTGAAGCCTTCTTTAGACAGTTGGAATAGGGAAATGTCTTTACAGAGCATAAAATGGTTTTTAAAGCAAAGGCAGAGCAAAAAACCAATGATTTTAAACTTAAATTAATTATTAAAAAAGATTTCAATACTAATTTTAAAGTGCAAACTCAAGTTTGAAAGCAAAAAAATAAACCTTAACACTAATACTAACATTAACTCTAGGAGCTTCAGAAGAGACACCGTAAGCTAGGGAGCAACATATAAGGTAAAGAAAGTCCAAAACTTCTGCTAACAACTAGAAAAGAACAAAAAAACAACAGAAGAGACCCAAAGTTCCAAAACCTGTATTTTAAAGCCTAAAATTTTATTTGATAATAATGAGCAAGCAGTGGACCAAAAGTCTTCTGTCTTGCTATAAGGGACAAGATCTGAATTTGCAAGGTCATCTGACCCAGACAGTGAGTCTGATTGGCCATAAGAGAAATTTTGCAAGGAGGATTCAAATGGTTTGGAATGTTTCCCAGTAATTTCTGATTTGAATTTTGATTGGCTGATTTCTATAGTGTGCTTCTGGGGACCATTGACTTCAGCTTGAGTGGATTTTGTTGAATTGACAGAAGTGCGCCCTAATTGATTACACTTCATCTGTTTTAAATAAGGGCCAAACCAAGTAAACAATTAGTCCAAATTAATCAGGGATTCTTCCCAAGTAGGCACAAAAATCTGAGCATCAGTAGTTACCATCTGAGAGAGGTATGCTAATAAAAATATCTTGTAAATTGTGTGAGCTAAATCCTCAAAGAAATTAAGAGGTTTAGCTGGATTCTGAGCAGCTTTCTTTGTGTGTTGAAGGAAGATTGCCCTATCCAAGGCTAAAGAGGGGGAGTAAATTTACACCCAGACTGCTCTCCTAACAGGAGGGCAACCAGACTTTAGTGCAGGCCTTGGTATCAACTACTTTAATTTTTTACAGCTTTTGAGATGAGCACATGAAATTCAGATTGAAGCTAGCTAGAGTCACTACAAAAGGAAACAAAAACCAACACTTTATATTAGTTAAATATAGAGTTCACACCAATATTTTTTGTTTTTTTGGGAAGTTTCAGTTTGCTTTAATCTGACTTTGATGTGTCTATCTCAACAGCTGTGAAAGGTATAGTAAGATATAAGTTTCTGAGAAAGGTTTCCTGCATTAAAACCTCTATCTGAAAACCTAAAAACTATCAGAAATGCACCAATAAGATCCTTAATCTCCAAGAGAGAGGGGCAGTGTAACAAGCTCAGAGCCAAAGATAAGATCTAACTGTTACCAAAGTTTACCTATTGAACATTGAAGCTCCTAAAATGTTTTCTTCCAAAAGTTGCTCCTCCTCAGTGGTGAGCTCAGAAAATGGCTTATAATTTCTGTTCTTTAAATTGAGCATATATCTCATTAAAAAGCCTTTAAAGAACTCTAGTTTGGCTTTGGTATATTTAATGCATTTATTTATTTTCAGACTGTATTTGATAAAGTAACTATAGCTTACATATTGGCTTCCAAAGTATGCGGTGATGTTGATATGGGGAAGCCATATTTTTGGGATTTAAATATTTTTTACTTCAGTTTAATTCCTTTTATATCCATGATCACTGCTTGGTTTACTTTCTCTATGCTCTTCTTATTGCTTAGTCATATAATAAGTTTGCTTATGATTACTTTAAGCTTCAAAAAGTATGAGAAAATCTTCCTAACACTTGTCATGAATTTAAATTTACTAGGAGTTACAATTGGCCTAGTGAATGGTGATTTGCAAAACAACACATGAAAAAGCCTTAGCCTTTGCTTTCAACTTGCTGAGTTCTCTTTACCCAATTATGGGTTGTCATCAATAAAGAAGCCTTCTGGATCCCAGGCTGCCTCTCTCCACCTGGGGTGCCTCCACTTAGGCCATTAGGATTGAACCTTTGGGTATAAATTTGAATGTACTTTCCTCTAATAAAATAGGTTCATTTTTGCTCATTAATTTTGACATTGAATCTTTGGCGCTCATCTTTCATTTGCTAGGAAGATATCTATTAATCATACTCAGATCAAACAGGATTAAATCCAGAACTACAGTTGCCTGTTTTTAAGACTTTTCCATGAGCTCTTTATTATGTCAAATAATATAGCAGAACTCAACAACACTTTTAATTTTACCTGGTTATGCTTGCACAGTTGTTATAGTGGGTTTCAGCCCTGTTGGGATTAACAAAATAAATCCACCTTAAAAGGAAATCAGTTCAGCTCAGATCAATTCAAACCTAAATGAGGCTATATTAGATAAAGATCATTCTATATCAGTTTTAACTTTTTTTCTAGAGTTGGCTGTATTTTGTCAGGAATATTCCTGACATAAACCAGATTTCTACTGAGAAAAAAAATGTTGGAAATAAGTAGAGGAATGCCCAAGAGGAAGGGCAAAATTTGATAGGGAATTTCCACCACTATCAGGGGAAAAGAAAAATCAAAATATGGGAAAACAGATTTTTATGGAAACCAGAATAATTTAACATCCAGGCAGGCGCCTGCCCACCTCTGCCAGCCACCTGCCCGCCCAGGCTGGCACCAGCAGGCCTGCTGCCAGCCCCCCGCCAGCCAGCCCTCCACCAGCCTCCCACCCGCCAGCCAGGCTCCTGCTGCCCACCTGCACACCCAGCCCGCCGCCTGCAGACCCGCCGCCAGCCTCCCACCCGCTTGCCCAGCTCCTGCCTGCCTGCCACCCAGCCGCCAACTCAGGCCCTGCCAGCCACCCGCTTGCCCACCCCTCTCCCATCGGACCTGCTGCTTGCCCCCAGGCCACACGCCCACTCCCCGGGCCCCTACCAACTGCCAGTTGCCCACCCGGGTCCCAGGGCCCACTCCCCAGCCAACCAAAACCCACCATGACACCCAGCCAATCAGAAAAGTCCCTTGAAACAAGGGGAAATTTCAAAAATAATTCTTGGGCCCAGGAAGAAGGGCAAATTCATGTTTCACAAGCCAGGTCAAATTCTAAAAATATCAATGAAAAGCCAAAAATAACTCCAGAAGATAAAAATAACAAGACTTACAGCCAATAGAACCAGGTGGCTGGCAACAATCAGCTAGGTCTAGACTCTGACCAAAATAGCATCCCCAAACCAAAAATAGAAGTGTTTGAACCCAAGAGTTGTCATCACCACCTGACCACCCATCCAGAGGAAATTATTGGTCCCAAGCAGAACTGTCTAAAACCCCAACAGATTTCCCAGGAACAAGGGTTTGGCCATCCCTTCAAACACCAATTCCCAATTCCCATGACCAAACTTTTGGGGACTCCAGTCCCATGTTTTTACTCCCACTTGCAAAACTTTGCAAGTGGGGGCCCACTATAAATAAAGGATCTCCTCTCAGTAGTAGCTTGTGCTATTATTGAGACTAATACCCTCAATAAAGTGAAATTTCCAACTTCAACTACAGTTAAGCTTACAGATCAAGCCCCTGCCAACCCTCCAACCCAGTGAATATGAATTACCTCATCTTCACAGCTGTACTCACAGCTTGCCTTGGGATTGGAGGCTACCAACAGAGTTCAGAGTTCTTTGGCCCCTCCTGTCAGGAAGCCAGTCACAGGCAGAGGCATTGGGCGGCTTGGGGTGAGGTGCGGTCAAGCTGGCGGGTAGGGCCCACCATAGAATGGGTGCTAACTTGATAATATAAGATAAAGATTGCCCGAGCAAGGACCAGGGTCCAGAGTTGGGGACCACAGAATCTACCAATCCTGTCAAAGTAATATAGAGTACTCCAAACAGTTGGGAAGAAGTGGTCTTGGCGGCAATGGTGGGTTCCAAGGGGCGGTCTGGTCATGGGGTTAATGGCGGAGTCATGGGAACAAAGTACGCTGGTAGGTAGTTGTACTTGTCCTTGAATAATAAGGGTGGTATCTCAACTCTCTTTCCTTCACATCCTATGTATTTGGTACTTCTAGTCCTTGCCAAAGGGTCGGCAATGAGAATGGTTTCTAAGTTGTACTCTGAATAGGCCAGGTTGGGGGGGGGTACTCGGTAAAGTGCACAGGTCCAAAGGGAGCTCCCGGGGGCAGTATAATGCCTGGGGCAATTTGGCAGGTTGGGCTTGGAAGAGGGCAGCGGCCTGGTAGTCTACTTGACCCAAATTAAGATGGAAGATCACTAAGACTAGATAGGGTAAGATTTGTTCAAACCAAAGGTTCATAAAACTTTATTATCAAAAATGACAATGGGGTCTTCACTGTACCGCCAGGGTTTTTATACCCTGGGACTTTGCTTCTTTGATTTTTGCAGGGTTCAGGTTAGCAGATAAGGTACTGGCGGTACGTGGGTCTTGGCTTGGGGTCTCAAGGGTGGCAGATCCAGGTTGTGCCTGCTCTGGCAAATAGGAATGGCAATGCTTTGTTCCGCCGCCACTGTTCACTATGTCACCTGAGTAGTACAATTGTACTACCCCTTCTGGGCGGAAGACTGACAGTTGCTGGTGTTCATTGGCAAAGTTAAAAATAGATTTTGTTTTAACCTCCTTAAGGCAAGCTGCAACCTCTGCATAGGTTCAGGTCTTTGGTGGCTCAAGGTTAGCGTAAATCTGATGACCATTTGGGGAATTGTCCTTGGGAGACTGACAGGTCTCAGAGTAACTTGTTAACTTGGGTATGCAATTTAGCAAGTGGGTGAGTTCTTGTCCACTTTGTGTGACTCAAGTAATAAGGTCCTCTGTAGTAGGCCAGCAGAACACGGAGTAATTTACCAGTTCAAGTCTGTGATTTAACGGATTGTCAGGTCCTGGACTGGTCTGGAGGGTTTGATCCGCCTTCTGGGGACTGGGGTTTGACTCTTGGGTTTTCAATACAAGTATTGAAATGTCATTCATGACATCATCCCCTTCCTTCCCAGGGGTCCCTTCCTTCCTGGCCTTCTTCTCAAGGTATTGTTGGATTGCTAGTGGGGCATTGGGTAGGTTGCTTAATGGTTCCCAGGTGCTTTCCTCGGGTGGATATCCCCTCCACTTGACGTAGTACTGGAGGGTCTTATAGTGGGTACGGTCTCCATGAACATATTCAACTTTGTATTCTTCAGAGTGTCCTACTTGGATGGGAGGGGGGTCAGTCTTGAGTTTCTGGTGGGGGAGGGAGTTTCCCTCTTTCTTGAATAGAAGCACGCGGTGGAAGACATTATGTATTTTTGACAAGGGGGGTAATTCTAGTTCAAATGCTACTTCACCTACTAGTTTGGTGATCTTGTAGGGGCCACTTCTTCTGTGGGCTAACTTTCAACAGGGAACAGTTAGAGGCACATTTTGAGAGTCCAGATAGACTTTGTCCCCTACCTTCAACGGTTTCCCAGGAATCCCTCTTTTTGTTGGCAAAAGCCTTATAAGTCTGGACAGCGCAGATCAGGTTCTTAAGACAGGTTTGTTGGGTGTTGTGTATCTGTTCAATCCAGGTTTGTCCTGACAGGTTTATTTCCTTACTACCAATACTGGGATCCCAAGATGGGTCAAATCCATAGTTGGCCTTGAAGGGGGACATTCCCGTAGAGGCGTGGTCTTTGCTGTTGTAGGCGTACTGTGCCATGGGTAGCATCTTGGCCCAGTTATCTTGGTTGGTGTTGGCGTAGCATCATATGTATTATTCAAGTATTTGGTTTACTTGTTCAGTCTGGCTGTTGGTCTGTGGGTGGTAGGAGGTTGATACACAGCGCTTTACCCCCAAGTCCTTCATCACCTGAGTCCAGTATTTGGAGGTGAATTGTGGTCCTCTATCAGTGATGATTTCCGCCGGAGTGCTGTGTTGAGTTAGGATACGGTTGTGGAAATGTCTAGCTGTCTCTGCGGCGGTGCAGTGGGTGTTGGTAGGGACAAAATAGGACATCTTAGTAAACCTATCTACCATGACCAGGATGGCGTTAGGCGCATTGGAGGGGGGCAGCTCTACAATATAGTCCATTGACATGGACTGCCAGGGTCCTGCGGGTATATCTAGTGGCCTTAGCAGGCCTTCATGTTTGGATCTACGAGTTTTGGTTCTTCCACATGTCTCACAGCCTTTGATGTAGGCGGCCACGTCTTTGTCCAGTTGGAGCCAAGCATAATTCTTCTTGATTCCTTGGATTGTCTTGAGTCTGCCAGGGTGGCTGGCCATCTCTGAATTATGGTAGTCTATGAGTACTTTGGTCCTTGTTTCACCTTCTGGTACGTAGATCCGGTTGTGTAACAGCAGGATAGTTTCTTTCAGCAAGAATCCTTTCTTGTGGTGGCGGCTCTCTGGGTCTGAGGTTAAGTCAGCAACAAGGTCTGCTGAGTATTTGTCTTGTTTCTGCGCCTCAATTACATCAGGTTTGCGGGCCATGATCTTTATTTACATCAGTTGGATGCCTAGGCTGGCCAGGTCAAGGAGTACATGTGTGTTGTGGACCTTGGTTTCTGTAGAGGAAGGCATCAGATCACTTCTTCTACTCAGGGCGTCAGGTACCATGTTCACCTTCCCAGGCTTGTAGTCAATGGTCAAGGTATAGTCAGCCAGTTCCAAGGCCCATCTGGCCTGTCTCTGGTTTAGCTGTCTGGTTTTAAAGAAGTAAACAAAGTTCTTGTGATCAGTTAGGACCTTTACTGGAAATTTGGCACCACATAAGTACCGGTGCCAATGTTTCAGGGTCTTCATTATTGCAAGCATCTCCTTGTTGTAGATTTGGTAGTTTCCTTCAGCAGGCAGAATCTTCTTGGAGTAATATGCTACAGGATGTAGCATACCATCCCCTTCTTCCTGAAGAAGGACCCCACCCACTGCAAAGTCAGACGCATTGGTTTCCAGTACAAATGGTTTGGATGGGTTGGGCATGGCCAGGACGGAGGCAGAGGTGAAAGAAAGTTTCAAGGCCACAAATGCTGATGTACACTTGTCAGTCCAAGAAAAGATAACCTTGTCAGAGCAAAGGTGGGTCAGGGGCAAGGTAATAAGAGAAAATTTTTGGATGAAATCCCTGCAATAATTTGCCAGGCCCAAAAACTTCTCACATCTTTCCTGCATTTGGGCACCGGCCAAGATGTTACTGCTTCTACTTTTTCCTGTGCCATGGCAAACCCACCAGTCTTCACTACGTATCCCAGGAACTCAAATTCAGACTGGAAGAATTCACACTTCTTAAGTTTAGCATGTAAGTTTGTTTGGGAGAGTTTTTCTAGTATAAGGTCCAGGTGGTGCAGGTGTTCCTCGTGGGTCTTACTGTAGATGAGGATGTTGTCAAGATAGGCCACACAGAACTGGTCAAGGTATTCACCCAATACAGTGTTTATCATGCGCTGGAAGGTGCTGGGAGCGTTGCATAGTCCAAATGACATCACCAGGTATTCATAGAGTCCATACCTGGTCTTGAACCCGTTTTGTATTTGTTGCCCTCTTTGATTTAGATTTGGTTGAACACATCTTGTAAGTCAATTTTTGAGTACACCTGGGCTCCAGTTAGTACGTCACAAAGGTTGTTGGCGTTGGGGATAGGGTGGTGGTTCTTCACAGTGATATCATTCAGCTTCTGATAGTTCATGCAGGGACGCATTCTGCCGTCCTTTTTCCCTACAAACAGCATCAGTGACAAGCAGGGGGCTTTCAATACCCGGATGAAACCCTTTTTTGTCATATCCTCCAAGTAAGATTTCAAGGCCTATTGTTCTTGGTGGTTGCAACTATAGATGAGGCCGTGGTGTGGTTGGGTACCTGGTAGTAGGTCTATAGTGTGGTCTTAGATTGAGTGGCTGCGTAGTTTTGTGGCTTCTTCTTTGCTAAATACGTGGTCCCACTTCTGCAGGGGAATAGGTAGTGTCCCAATGCTGGGTTTCATTTTTATGGTTAAGAGTCTGTTGGTTGGGGTTCTGCCGGGACTCATACAGAAAAGAACAGTGTCACAAGATTCAGGTCATCCTAAGGTGGCGGTCTGCTCATGATAGTTTAGAATCAGACCATGCCTGTCGGACCATGAGTCCCCCAGTACTAGAGGATAAGGCAGTCCTGGCAAGAGGATCAAGGGAGTTGGATACATGTTCTGTCCAATTGTCAAAGAAAGTTCCTGTTTGCACTCGTAGCCAGTGTCCAGGGAACTGTTTCCCATGGTTACTTGTAGGCTGCGCTCTGAAGCTGTTAGTCCTAGTTCTTTTGCCAAGTTGGCGTCAATGAAGCTTTCATTGGCTCCTGTATCAATAAAGGCCTTTATCTGGCGCTTGATTCCCATACTGTCTATGGTCACTGGATGAATTTATCAGATTGCGCAGAGGTGTTTATTTGTGCCAAGGATATGGGAGGTGTATTATTCTTAGGGCATGCTCTGGTTAAGTGTCCGGCCTTGTGGCAGTAGAAACACAATCCATCTCAATAGTGGCGTTGCAACTTGTCAGGGGACATTCCAGGTCAATTAGGCGTCATGGCCCTGACAGCTTGGGAAGGGTACAAGTTATTTCCTTCTTGGTTTAGACTCTGGCCTTTGCATAGGGGAAGTAGTTCCTCCAGGCTCAGCATAGGCGGGTGGTGCTTCAACAGGTCTTTCATGGCTGAATTGACTCCCTTTCTGAAGATAATGGCAGATAATTCATCTTCAAGTTGGGTGTGCGCCTTAAGTTTAAGAAACTCATTGATATAGGCTTGAATAGGGCGGTTTTCTTGTTGGATCTCTAGCATAGAGTTCAGCGCATAGTATCTGGTGTCTTGGTCATTGCTGGTGCTCATGAGTTTGGCCTCAAATTTTGAATAGTCAAGGCAAAATTTGACATCTTCAGCGGTGGCTTTCCTGAATCAATCCAGTGCAACTCCTGATAGCATGGCAGCTACCCCCAAGACTTTCTCAGTGTCACTGGGGTAGGCATGGGCGTTGGTTTGGAAGTGGAGGCGGAGGACTGGCATGGCTCAGCGAGCTTCTTCTAAGGTGAGTTTGCCCATCTAGGGCATATCCACCTTGGTCGTGGTCTGGTTTACTATCACATTTTGCACTTGTGACGTGGCTGGGTTATGGGGTTTGGCACCTGGTGCAGGGTCTTTCAATTCTTTGGCGGGTTGGTTCTTCATCTATGGGAGTATCAGGGAGGTAATTGCCTTATGGGTGTAATAAGTGATTATCACAAAAAAAAGCATACAAGTTGCCCCAAGTGGTAACAACATCTTGGGGCCCAGGTTACCGTGTTTGTAAAAGATCATCATAATGTCAGAAAGCTAGTCATAGGCAGAGGCATTGGGCGGCTTGGGGTGAGGTGTGGTCAAGCCGGTGGGTAGGGCCTACCATAGAATGGGTGCTAACTTGATAATATAAGATAAAGATTGCCTGAGCAAGGACCAGGGTCCGGAGTTGGGGACCACAGAATTCACCAATCCTGTCAAAGTAATATAGAGTACTCCAAACAGTTGGGTAGAGGTGGTCTTGGCGGCAGCAGTGGGTTCCAAGGGGCAGTCTGGTCTTGGGGTTAATGGCGGAGTCATGGGAACAAAGTACGCTGGTAGGTAGTTGTACTTGTCCTTGAATAATAAGGGCGGTATCTCAACTCTCTTTCCTTCACATCCTATGTATTTGGTACTTCTAGTCCTTGCCAAAGGGTCAGCAATGAGAATGGTTTCTAAGTTGTACTCTGAATAGGCCGGGTTGGGGTTGGGGTACTTGGTAAAGTGCACAGGTCCAAAGAGAGCTCCTGGGGGCGGTATGATGCCTGGGGCAATTTGGCAGGTTGGGCTTGGAAGAGGGCAGCAGCCTGGTAGTTTACTTGACCCAAATTAAGATGGAAGATCACTAAGACTAGATAGGGTAAGATTTGTTCAAACCAAAGGTTCATAAAACTTTATTATTGAAAATGACAATGGGGTCTTCACTGTACAGCAGGGTTTTTATACCCTGGGACTTTGCTTCTTCAATTTTTGCAGGGTTCAGGTTTGCAGATAAGGCACTGGCGGTACGTGGGTCTTGGCTTGGGGTCTCAAGGGCGGCAGATCCAGGTTGTGCCTGCTCTGGCAAATAGGAATGGCAATGCTTTGTTCCGCCGCCACTGTTCACTATGTCACCTGAGTAGTACAATTGTACTACCCCTTCTGGGCAGAAGACTGATAGTTGCTGGTGGTCATTGGCAAAGTTAAAAATAGATTTCATTTTAACCTCCTTAAGGCAAGCTGCAACCTCTGCATAGTTTCAGGTCTTTGATGGCTCAAGGTTAGCGTCAATCTGATGACCATTTGGGAAATTGTCCTTGGGAGACTGACGGGTCTCAGAGTAACTTGTAAACTTGGGTATGCAATTTAGCAAGTGGGTGAGTTCTTGTCCACTTTGTGTGACTTGAGTAATAAGGTCCTCTGTAGTAGGCCGGCAGAACGCGGAGTAATTTACCGGTTTGAGTCTGTGATTTAACGGATTGGCGGGTCCTGGACTGGTCTGGAGGGTTTGATCTGCCTTCTGGGGACTGGGGTTTGACTCTTGGGTTTTCAATACAAGTATTGAAATGTCATTCATAACACCTCCACAGAAGGACTAGGTTATGACCCATACCACGACCCTGGCCAACATAACTCTTCAAACACTGGACCCTGGCTGCCTCTGGTATCTCCCCATTTGACACTCTCCATAGCCATGTATACGTCTTCTTACTACATCCTCACCTACTTTGCCGGGAGCTTCAGACGTTTCAACATACACACCAAAGTATTTTATGGCTAATGATGGTGTATCCCATAATCACCGCCTTGACGGGTTTCCAGTTCTCCAATTTTCTACCATACATACTCCAAGTGGTGCCCATCATTCTAGGGTATTACAATTTATTCTAGTGTTGCAATAAGCCAAAATGTGACGGCCCACATGAAAGCTGCTGTGTAGGAGAGGGCTGATTTAACCACAATAAAGGATCTATAATAAAAATTGGAAAAGTATAGTGGTTTTGGGACAGGTAGAGGCCTAGTAGGTAACATTGGCTACTAGGGGTGGGGAATGGCTCTTCCCTCTAGCAGATAACATTGGCTGATGGGAAGAATGGGTGATGCAGTCTAGCAGGTAACATTGGCTGCTAGTGTGCTGGATAGGTGTCTGAATCTAGTAGGTAACATTGGCTACTAGGGGTGGGAAGTGTAACAGTCTGGTAGGTAACTTGGCTACCAGGGCTGGATGGTGATGTGACCTAGCAGGTAACATTGGCTGCTAGGGAAGGGAGAAGCTGAGATAGCTCTACATGCCCTTGTGCACTTATAGAGGGTTTTTGAGTAAGCACCTTATCTAATGGACTGGTAAGGTGTCCTCATCTGTGTTTTCCTGGAGGCTTTGAGAAGGTCCCAAATCTACTATTGGGGGCATGAGTATGGTCAGAGACGTTGTCAGGGTAGCGCTTGGGGAATCAGCTGCAGAACTTAATAATGATCAGGTCTCTGGGAAGTAAAGTAGGTTACTTTTCACCTGAAAGCTCAGACTTAACCACCTAAGTGAGTAAAGACAACTGGCAGACATGAGGAATGTCTGTGGTTGAATGGCCCAAGTAAAGGTCACTTGCGGGGGCCCAGTCAAACGCCAGTAGCCTTGTAGACTTATTTCCTGAGTCTGAAGTATTGGTAACAGGGACTGAAATGGAACCAAGGCGGCTCATAGTGAAATATCATATTGAAGACTAGTAAGAAGGACTGAATGATCACAGTGAAGACTAGTTGAAGGACTGAAAGATCATAGTGAGGAATGAAACCTAGGTGGTTCATAGTGTGGACTAGCTGAAGGTTATAAGATCATATATCAGGACTAGCTGGAGGACTGGAAGATCATGAAAAAAGACTAGCTGAAGGACTGGAAGTTGGTCAAGAAGGACCAGTAGAAGTAGATAAAGAAGCTGGAATGATGGATTTTAACTGTTGGAAGCAGGATTAATAACAAGAAAGAAGCAGGTAAAAGAATGGATTTAACTGCCAAAAGATATGATAAAAAGATTGAGATAGATATCATATTAAAAATAAGTAAAAGGAAGGAAATGGTTTACAGAAAATAGAATGTAAATTTATAGGAGATTGATTGAATGAGAAGGAGCCAAAGTGGCTGGAAACAGGACAGAGAAACTTTGAGAACAAAAGCCAGAGTTTTGCCAAAATGATTAAGTGAAGCGAGAAGCAAGCAGCAGACAGGTTCATACTGTGAAAACATGAAGAAAACCTGGAGAACTTGGAAAAACGCTGAAGAAATCAGGGTTTGAAAATTCCAAAAGTAAAACATAGTGGGAAGTGCTTGAGTTTGGCCAGAAAAGGTGACAGGAATCACGGCAAAACCGTTTGAAACACGGAGCCAAGGTTTTTCTGGAGCAAGACAGCACCGGGTTTGAACCAGGGTCAAGAGTAAGTCATTTGGATAAACATTTCAGCAAAAAAAGTTCAATCCAGGCGTTTGATTGGCTACAGGTCAAAGCCTGTTTGATTGTTGTTTTAAAGGCTTTAACTGAAGGGTTTAAGCCTAAAAAATGAGGGAATGAAGCAGGAAAATAAGGGTTTTAATTGGCTGAAGTAAAATGAAAGGTTTAATATATTATAGAGAGAGAAAAACAGGATAGTTTAAGCTTTGGAAACCAAGAGATCTGAGAGAGAACAGGGACTGAAACAAGGAGCTATAAAAGGGGGATTGATCTGAGGCTTTTCAGGGACTCATAACAGTGGATTACAAAGGCCACTAGGATTGAATCAAGTGGAATACCAAGGCCACTAAGACTACACAGAGAGCTGGAGACCAAGATAAAGGTGCAGGAGCCCAAGATAAAGAAGCTGGAGCCTAGGATAAGGTGCAGGAAGCCAAGCAAAGCGCATGAGTCCAGGACTAAAGAGCAGGAGTCCAAGACTAAGGAGCAGGAGCCCAAGACCAAGTACAAGAAACCCAAGATATTGCTGGAGGACTCCAAGTATTGGCAAAACCAGATTGTTTCTCATAACCCCCGGGCCATATACCAGCAGGTTTCTAAGAAAATCTTCCTTCTGAAAGCAAATAGAAGCCCATTATACCCCTGCCCAAATTTCTAAGTGATACAGATAATCCCCATGAGTGACTTTCCCAATATCTTCTACCCTAGCCAAGGGGAGGAGGATATCTACCGCCAAAGCTGTCAAAGTTTCACCACTAGCAAAACTTCACAGGAGAAATGTGAAAGGTTAAATAGACACCTTGAAATGACTGATAGAGGAAGGGAATTTATTGGGAATGAGTTTACTAGGGAGTTGAAAGTTTGATAGAGGCGTACAGAGGGTCTAGCACCAGCTGAAGTACAAGTGCATGGTGGGAAAACCCACCTAGTCATAGGGAAAGCATAGGAAGAATTTGCAGTAATGAAAGTCAAGTATAAACTTCAATCTAGCCACCCACCTCTACTAGAAAATAACGACTCCTTCCAGCTGGTCCCTGGCTTTGACCCAGGACACACCATGGGGACTGGTGACCAGGAACCCCACACAAATTCTTAACAGATTGTGTAGTTCTCCTGCTCGTGACTTGACCTGTTTCCTGATTCAGGAAACTACTCATCCATACTGCTCTACCAAAACCCTCATTGGTTACCACAGCTAGTAATCTATCTATGCTATCCAAATAGGATCAGCCACATGGTTTTGAAGATCAAACCTAAGAAACTCTTTTTCACATGCCATCCCCGGGTGGACTCTTACTGGGGATAAAACCCCTCTTACCCTCTTTGATAAAGATTGTTGTAAACCAATTGTTCTTCCCTTCCTTCTGGTAACTGCTGCTTTCAGAACAGTTAAGGCACTAGGATAACTTGATCTTGTTTATCCTGCAGGCTTGGAAGCTGCTGGAAACTTTCTGGAAAAGCTTGTCCCTACCGGGCAACAATGGTGAGAAGATTAGGATTCTGCAGTAAAAAGGATCTACTATCTGGTAAGCTTTAGGGTAGGGCTAGCCCGTAAATGAAACACCCTGGTGAGGGAGCTAATGTTAATACCTGGTTCATTGACTGGGCCCTGGAATGTCATTTATTGTTCTGTTGATAATTCCAAGTCTACGTCGATATTTAATTCCACTGTTTAACTGTTTCCACGTGTCCAGCTTTGGGTGTCTCTTTATTGATGGATGTTGGTGCGATAAAGTTCATCTTTGTTATCAGTCAAAAGCCTGTGGTCTCAGCTTTTCAGATATCACCCCTGGTATTCTTTTGGGTGGTCAATGTGTCACAAATCATGTTTAAATGTAAGCGCTTAGAATCAGCCCTTCCAGTTGAAATAGGATATATAACCCCTCAAGGTCTTAAACTCCCAATGGTTCATTATTCTCCTTGGTTGGCTCTATCAATAAGCTATTTTCCTGACCTTTTTCTCCATCTTTTTTTCCAGCTGGGTTTTATCTTATCCTTGGGAGATGACATATTGGGTCTAGTTAAGAGAAAAGTCTGAGATATAGCAGCTGCTGGTGTTGAAAGAGACTGATCCTTAAGCACGACTCTTAAACATCCTTGTCGTTGGCTTGCTGCTGGATATATTTTGTATTGAAGAAATATGATGTTATGGATTCAAGGGGGGTTCCAGTATACATCTGACCTTGCTATACCCTTCATCTTGGCTGATGAGCATATCTCCCATCTCGATAAGATGTTTTATCCTTTTGAAACTATAAGCTTCTTGTTCAGCTTTGGTTCCTGACAAAGCCCGTCCCATCAGAGATGTTTCAATAAAGGCTAGATGCTGTTGTATGATATACTGGGTGATGTTTTGGTTGAAAAGCGGAAGATTTAACATGAGGCCTGGCTTCAAGTTACAAGCGCTCTAAAAAGGTGATTTTGGTTTGAAATCTGAATATATCTTCTGCTGGGTTTATAAAAGGGTGGCTGGTTTAGTGAAGCTTATATGCTCAAGTATGTATAAGTGATTAATCATAATTTTTAATTAAAGGGGTTAGATAGTTTCAAGGTTTAGTTACTTTAGACTAGATTTGATATTGTCTTATGAGCTGTTTAAACACAAGGACATGGAGTCTAAATAAGAAAAGGTCTATAGCTTTAAAAAGTAGACTAGAAATAAGCCTATTATCTATATATGTGGGATCATCTAAAGCAGCATATGGTAGATTTCATTACCAGAGGCAAAGCTTGTGGTCATAGAAGGAGCAGCTGGCAACCTTCTGCTGGGATGTAATAGGACACCAGTCGGCCCCATATGCAAGTGATTGATGGCCCAAAAAGCTTCTAGTAATTTCAGGGCATGTCTCTGGCATATCTTTTTGGATTAAACGATGGCATATGTGAACTTTACCCAAATCAACGTCAACAATATGAAATCCACCATGCATGGCTGCAACCAGAACTGAGGAATGTAGGCTGGGGTGCCAGCGAACTCGCCAGACGCCACCCCCAACCGATACCTCCTTTAAAGGTGCCCGCATCTTGCGAGTATCGAAAATGCGGAGGGTTTCATCGTAACTAAGGAGTTTAGACAAACTTATGTTTGATTAAAACCCACCTTCCAGTAGCAATAATGTGTTCGCGATGGGGGTTGGCCTGGATGGAACAAACTCCCATCATGTGACTAAAGACAACCGATTTAGTCATCAAACCAAGCAGGCCAAGTACCTTTTGTTTACCCAGGATGGGTTGGCGCATGCTTCTGAAACCATCCTGAGATCCCAGCCCTTGAGCTTAGCATCGTCTCCACCTATACGATTAGGCACTCTAGCATTCATAAAAAACCTGAGAAGACAGTTGTGGGACACCAATAATTAACTGCCGCTATCCAAGCCTCAAAGTCATGGCACTTCCAACGCTGCTGTGTGCTGCAGCAAATATTCCCATCTGATTTCGAACCAACTTCCAATGTACCCAAAGTTCCGTCACTGAAGCTCACTGCTATAAAAGGATCACTGCCATTACATGTAAGCCAAACCCAAGTTAGTTTACCTTTCATGAAGTTTGTTAGACCAGTCTAAAGAAAGCGCAAGGACTTCCTTTTCGCCTCCTTCAATGTGCTCGAACTTGGATTGGGTTTGTAGAGACAACTAAGCAAGTTTAAAGTCAGCAGGGGATTCTGAATATTGACAGCAAATCAATTCATAAAATAATATCTGCTTGATCGATAGCAAAGTGAATACCAAGTTCAAATTGAGGAATTCAAGCTGGAAATGCAAGCACTCTTTATCAAGATGGTTCATGAAATGGGTTGATTAAGTTTCACCAAAAATTTATATCTTGTTTCAACATTAGATATTCGCCTTACAGCTCAAGGCTAGTCCTTAAAAAACCAAATCCAAGCAACCAACAAATCTCTTATAAAACAAATTCTATTATAAGCCACACCAATTTCATGCTAGTACTCGCAATAATCAAATTGACAATATTATAGGTCGAAACTATAATAAGCATAAGAAATCCACATTTATTTACAATAATACCTTGTTTTCAGACGGGCTCCAGCTATACAGGCTAAGTTGGCCGATAGCATCGGCTTGGCCCAGGACATTGGCCTGAACACCACTAACGTTTAGCTTCTTGAATGACCTTGACGGGGAATAAGTCAAGACTTTAAGGGAGGTGATTTACCATTTCAGATCGAGCGAAGCAGAAGTCTCTACAGTTTGAATTGGCTCCCTAGGCGGGGTCAGTGTTAAAAGGTTTCGGGGGGTCCCCTGGAGGTTAAAAAAGATGTAGCTAAAACTACCACGATTTCCTCTCAAAGGCACCAATAATGAAACTACTCAGATAGGCACCTCTTTAAAGATGAAACCTCGATTAAACTTACAGATGGGGGCTTTCTGTCGAAGCTTTGAATACTTGAATGTTCCCCGACCTGATCGCCTTATCACTATTAAGTTTTTCCGAATCTTCGGTGTCCAAACACTCCTGGAGTGGGGAAGGGTTGGCTTCGCCAGGGACGATGAACTCTTTAGTGATTGGGTTGATCAGCTGATACGTTCCGCAGACAAAGATGCCAAGGTCGGCATCAGAAGGGACAGAATCAATATCGCCATGGAGCCACTCAACACTATCGGCACTGTACCGAGTATCGTAGCTGGCTAAACACGTTGCCTGCACACTCATTCAGCTCACTCCTACCCTATGTAAGGGATACTGGATCCTTTAATTAAAAGGAGCGAAAACAAAAGGTAATCTATCCAGAACTTTTCTAGGTGGTTGGTTGTAGGGCTGCGTCAGCCCAGAAAAGGGCGATTACGGCAAATGCCATAATCGCCCCATTTGCTCTTCCCCGTTGTTGTGGTGAACAACAAATATGTAAAATTGGTAATAATTAATCAACCAAGAGATAAAGATTTATTTGCACGGTCCATCTATTTAAAGGGTAAATTGGGGATTTACGGATTTCAAATAATGATTGTTTGAATGCGTTCACCGCAACACTTCCTCCTTCATTCTAAGCTTGGTATGCCTTCAAGCGGCTGCCGCTGATAGGGAGGGGGTATTGGAATCCTGCAGTGTTCTCAAGGAAGTAGCTATGATGTTTTCCGATGGCATAAATGGTATAAGGACCCTTCCATTTAACTTTGAACTTCTTAGAGCGGGTGGTGTTCAAAGTGCTATTGAATTTTAAGACTTGCTGGCCAATCTTGAACTTGGGTACACAGTGATTGATCTCTTGTTGAGCTGCTGTGATCTTAGTGGCAGTGGTAGATAGGTTCTTCTTGGCTTGGTGGCGGGTTTGCTCCCAGTCTTTTGAGTCCCAGTGCTGGTTCACCTTCTTGAGGACGCAGATTTGTTTGGGTTTAGTTCCAAACATGGCTTCAAATGGTGTCATCTTAATGGTGTTATGAACCTTAATGCGGTAGTTCCAGAGGACTTAGGGTAACATGACTTCCCAAGTAGATGGCTGGAACTTGGTGGTCTTCTCAAGGCATTCTACCAATGTGCAGTTGAATCTCTCAGTGAGGCCATTACAACAAGGGTTGTACGCAGTGGAGAACTTGTGGACAGTGTTCACCTTGTTTGTCAAGTCGGCTACCATGCAATTTCTGAAGTGGGATCCTTGATCAGATAACAATGTAGCTGGAGGGCCAAACTGGGTCACAATGCTGTTGTAGATGAAGGAAGCTGCAGTCATAGCGGAGTTATTGCTGCAAGCCTGAGCAACAGGCCAACGGGAGAGGTACTCAGTAGCAACCAGGATGTAAGTTTTTCCAGATTTTGAAGGAGGTAGGGGCCCAACAAAGTCAATACCCCAAAGTTCAAATATCTTGTTGACTACAATAGGTTCCACAGGCTTGGTATGCACAATCTTCTTACTGAACCGTTGGCAGTTCATGCAGCTGCAGGTGTGGTTATAGATATCTGTATACATCCCTGGTCACCAGTAGGTCTCTTTGAGGCGCGCTAGAGTAGCATCCCGGCCAAAGTGTCCAGCGCCATTGTGTGCTTCCATCAAGATACTCTCTCTGTCCTCCTTGGGTGGAATCATCTGGAACCCATTATCTGTCTTTTTAAACAATGTGTTGCCTATCACAGTGTACTTGGTTGAGTAGACAAAGAACTTGCGTAGATCAGCTTCAGTGACAAGTGATGTGCGTAGCCGGGCCATGTCCTTGAACTGAGCCAGAGGGGGTTCATAAGTCAATTTTTCAACCAACAAACAGAACTGGCGGGACAAGCCATCAGCGACAGAGTTCAGCTTCCCAGGAATATGTACAATCTCAAAGTCATACTCCATAAGTTCCAAGAGCCAGCGCATGCAACGACTGCAAGGGAGAGATGCATCGGTGATGAACTTGACAGCCCAGTTATCAGTATGAATGACAAGGGGGTGGCCAAGCACATAATAGTGAAACTTCTCAAGAGCCTTGATTACGGCCAGGACTTCCTTGTCGTATATAGCATAGTTGTACTCAGCAGGTATAAACTTTTTAGACATAAACTTGATGGGTCTAAAAACATTGTTTATTTCCTGGCATAGTACCGCGCCCACTGCATTGGTGCAGGCGTCTGAAAAGATGTGGAACTTGTGGTTGAAATCAGGGTAAGCGAGGACTGAGTCAGAAGTAATGGCAGCCTTAAGAGCCTTGAAAGAATCATCTTCAGGGGGCCCCACTTGAATGGCTTCTTCTTGTGTGTCAGATTGAAGAGGGGGGCAGCTAACTCACTATAGTCTTTGATGACTGATGGTAGTACCCTACCAACCCAAGGAAGGATGACACCTGGTTGGCGTTGGTGGGTGTGGGCCAGTTTGTGAGTGCATTGCACTTGTCAGGATCAGGGTGTTTTCCAAAGGCGTCGACCATGTGTCCCAGGAGTTTGAGTTGCTGAACAGCCAGGATGGACTTCTCGGCATTCACACTCAGATTGGCGCTCTTGATACGGTCCAGGCATAGCTTCAGGTGTTGCAGGTGCTCGTTGAATGTCTTGGAGTAGATAGTTATATCATCTAAATAGACAGTAACAAAATCACCAATAAGACCTTTGAAGACTCCGTTCATAATGTGCTGGAAGGTACAAGGAGCGCCTTTCAAACCAAAAGGCATGCAGATGTACTCATACTGTCCCCATTTTGTGACAAAGGCAGTCTTTGGCTGGTCGGCTTCTTCAACAAGGATCTGGTGGAACCCACTGAAAAGGTCAATATTTGAGAACCATTGTGAACCACCAAAGGAGGCCAAGATGTCAGAGATGCGGGGCAGGGGGTAGTGGTCAGAAATTGTCACCTTGTTCAGTGGGATGCAGTGACATACATTCAGAGCTTGTTGCCCTTCTTGAGTACAACCACAATGAGGGAAGCCCATGGAGACTTGCTGGGGCGGATCATGCCTTGCTTCAGCAGCTTGAGGATTTCATTTCATACAAACTCCTCCTTGGACTGGGGAAGTCAGTAGAACCAGGAAGCTACAGGCTTGGCGTCACTGGTATCAATCTCATGGCGGAATCCAGGTGCTTCAGGCAGGTTGTCGTAGTCCGATACAATATGGGAGCTGTACACGGAGATCACCTCCTGGAGCTGAGCTTGCTGGACGTTGTTCAACCAGGTATTGTCCTTGATTTGGGCGGCTAAAGGTTCACAAAGAAAGGAAGGGCCAGTAGGACTGTCAAATGTTACCTTGAGATCAATTAATTCATTATTGTGCTCAAGTGTCCATCCGTTGTCTGCAAACCGGGTGGTTACACTCAGATCGCTCATTGTCTTGTGGCCAAGGAGCAGGGTATACTGGTCATGGTCAAATATGGCAGCCTTGATGATACTAAAGACACCTCACAACCACAAGCACAACTTGATGGCCTTGCCGAGAGCAGTAGTGCAGCTCTCATTGGCTAGGATGAAGCTGACGTCGGAAGAAGTTACCTCAGGCCAAGGCAGGGATTCCAAGAACATCTTGGAGATGATGTTGCTATAAGCGCCACCATCCGAGATTATAGAAGTGTGTACGCTGTTTACAGTAACTGTGGTTCTTGGGGCGCCTGTGCCCGTCAGGAAGAGGGCTTTTTACTTCCCAGGGCGTAGCGCGGATATGGCCTGGTGCATCTTCTGGCAAAACTTGGGGCTTTCAGTGCACAGGTCTTTGAGGGAGATGGTCATCATCAGCTGGCACAGGATCTTCACAGCTGAGAGGCCAGGTCTCTCCTTTGGACCATCTGATTGGGTGGGGCCGCAATGCTTCTTACCAGACTTGGGAGGAGGTCGCTTCACATCTGATGTTACCTGGGACTTACCATCCATTCTAGGCTGGTTGATTGCCACCCAGAATGGGTCAAACCATTCTGGTGGCGTGTGGAAGGTATCCATTGGCTCAGAAGAGTCAGATGAAAACTGGTTTGGCCAGTTGGGATCCATTTTATACCTGATTGATTGACTCGGAATAGTATGGGTATAATTTTCACTAGCTGCACCAGATTTGATTGGTTCGTCCGTATTGCAATAATGTGTAATAAATTGGGTGCATTTGTTTTCTTGTATTGCAGGGTTTGATTGGTTGACTATGGGTAGGACAACCAGCTTGGTCAGAATGATTAAATTTTGCGCCAGCTGTACCAGATCTGATTGGTCCATCAGAATTACAATAATTGGACAATACATTGGGTGCATTGGTCTTCTTGGCATTGCAGGATCTGATTGGATGGCCTGGGGTAAGACAACCAGCTTGGTCAGGATGAGCAAATTTTGTGCCAGCTGTGCCAGGTCTGATTGGCCCATCTGAATCACAATTATTGGACAATACATTGGGTGTGTCAGTTTCCATGGCGTTGAGGGGTTTGATTGGCTCATTCAAATTACATTTATTTATCAACACATTTGGTGAGTCAACTTCCATCACATTGTCGGGTGTGATTGGCCCAGTTAAATTGCAATCATTTATCAATATATTGGCTGAGTCAACTTTCATAGCATTGTTGGACGTGATTGGCTCGCCTAAATTAGAGAACTCACTTGAAGCCATATGCATAGAATTACATGTAGCGCCAGAGGAGTTGATTGGCTGGGCCAAATCATGTGGGTTGTACAGCGCGCGCTGTGCCATGGCATCCTGAGGGGTGTGCAATCTGATTGGTTGATTCAAATTTCCAGGGTTGGACAATGCTGCTGGTCCCTTGGCATCCAGGTGTGCCCACAAGATGATTGGCTAGATATCAATGTCAACATTGTACAATGCAGATTGTGCATTAAATTTGTTGCTGCCGTCTAATCTGATTGGTTCACCCAAATCAGCATGGTCCATCAATAAGCCGTGCACATCCTCTCCAATTGTATTAAGGGACCTGATTGGTCCCAGCCCAGGGGAATTAACCCAGGACACCATTGCAGGGCCCAATGGGCCAGGGTGGCTGCAATGGTGGCTCCCAAAGGCTGTTGGGCCCCTTTCCTTACCTTCCTGGCCAGTGGCCCTGTGTCCCCTGGCTGCCGCGCCTGCAGGGGACGCCTCTAGGGAGGGCGTCACAGAAGGTAAGTCAGAAAACTTGCCGCCGCGTGGAGACTTGGGGACAGACTCCACGGTTACAATGTTGTAACATGGGTTGTCCTCAAACGGAAGGTATTTGTTGAGGTCAGGTAAGCAAGGGTAATGATCTTCATTTTTGAAATCATCCTCAATTTCCAAGCTAAAAAATCTATTAGGATGGCAGGGGTTCCACTTGCTGTCGCGCACATACGCGCGGGGTGGCAAGGGGGAGGATGGAGGTTCACAGGGTGGATCTGGGTTGCTGGGATGTTCAAAATCTTCCCCAGTTTCACCATGGGCAAGGGGGGAACACAGATGGGGACAGTGCGTCCTCACAGTCCATACGCTTCATGGGTGGGGGTGTAAGTTTGCGACCTGAGGAGGGGCCTCAGGAGCAAACTTGACGCTTACGGATCAGAGTAAATGGGAAACTGGGCCCATCAGGGTCAACAATGTACTCAAGGGTAGATTTTTTATTCAAAGGCTGAGGGGTGGCAGAGGAGGAGAGGGCGCGTTTTGCTTCATAGTTTTGTTCAGCCATCATCAACCCTTGAGGTTTGCGGTCATGGTTAATGGGGTTGAACTCACAAATGAATTTAGAGTGGGATGGCTCCTTACAGATGGAGCAGGGCGCAGTGCAGTCCTTGGAGATGTGCCCCACCTCAGAGCAGTTGTAACAACGAGGGTTATACAGGCAGTTAAAATCTCTTTGAAAGGTGTGGGGGGTATTGGTGCTGGGTTGGCGTCCTTGTTCTTGTGCTATAAACATGGCGTCAAAACGGCGGTTCAAATCCTCAAGGTGGGCTTTGACCTCCTGGGTAATTTCCTCAGACTTATTCTGTTTGCAAACCGGTGCAAAAGGGTTCCATTCAGAATTTTCCTTGGTGTGTTCATCTGTGGCTTGTTGTACCCAGATGTTATACTTGTCACGGACCAAGGCAATTGCTTCCTCCAACAAATTGGGTTTAGCAGCTTGAACCATGGCAGAGTAGGAGTGGGTAAGGGCGTTCACAAATGCGCGGATGGAGATGAGGCTGTGAAAATTCTCAACAGTGGTCTTGCGGTCAGAGGAACTGTTGGTTTTGAGGTGTTGCTTCAAAGCCTTGTTAGCAGTTTTTTGGAATGTATTCAAAAATTTGCGTAAGGATTTGAAGTGCACCATCTTCAACAGGCCCAACTGGTGAATGGCATTGGGTTCATGTTCAGCAAAACAGAGCTCAGCTTGGGCCTTCCAATTGACCCAGGTGGCAACCTGAACATCCTGATGCCAGACACGGGCTTCCCCCAGGAGAAAACAGCTGACTTCATGGAGGCAGTCCTTGTCAGAGAGCTTGAATTGCTCAGCATAATCCTCAAAAGTATACAACCAAGCAGTATACCCATTCTCCTCAAAGCAAGGAAGTTGCTGAGCAACCAAGAACTTAGACAAGGGGTCGCCAACAGAAGGAGCAGGGGGGAACAGCAAGGGCGGAGGCAGCAGGAGCTTGAGCAGGAGATTCAACAGCAGAAATGGGGAGCACAGAAGCAGACATTGCAACAATCAACAAGCACACAGGCAACAACACAAAAACAGCAACACAAGTTTGGTGAATGGAATGACCTCCAAAATTTGTTGTGGTGAACAACAAATATGTAAAATTGGTAATAATTAATCAACCAAGAGATAAAGATTTATTTGCACGGTCCATCTATTTAAAGGGTAAATTGGGGATTTACGGATTTTGAATAACAGTTGTTCGAATGCGTTCACTGCAACACCGTCTACATCTTTCGGATTCCCCTATGTTGGGGGAATCCAAAACTTCATAAAAAAAGAAGGCCTTAGACAGCTTTCTGTTTTCTGGAAAGGCCAATAAATTTAATAACTATTTAATTTTAAAAAATATTTTTTAATATAAAGTAAATTTAAAATTCAAATGTTTAACTTTTTTAAACAAGAAAAATAAAATATATAATTTTTAGTTCAAAAAAAATCTCAAAGTTCAACTTCCGGATTTGCTATTAAATAAAACAATTTCAGATGGGTGGCTCCTTTTTAGAAAAGAAGCCACCTGTCCAAAATCCAATGAAGCCCTAGTTGGTTGGCCCGTTCAACAACAGGTGGGGAATTGAACCCAATCTATCCATCCAATTCTATATATTTCATTGGGGTTTAGGCTTAGGTTGCTTATCACCTGCTTTGATTTAAAAATATCTAAATATTCAAAAAATAGCATACTGTAAATTCAGAACCTGAACGTAAAAATGCGGGATTGTCAAATCCTTGGTCCAAATTTCAAATCACTTTTGCGGGATGGCCTTTTTTAATTAAATTGATTTTTTTGAGTATTTATTTGAATATTTGAAAATGCGGGAACTCATAGACACTTTGCAAAGTTCAAGTCAAACTGCATATTTCCAATGGACGAAATGAATTAACTGGAATCAGATTTGAAGCGTTCAAATCCATCAGCCATTTTCATTAAGTTTACTATGTTTTTTGAAATTGCGGGATTGTCAAATCCAAGAACCAAATTTCAAATCACTTTTGAATGCCACTAGTAAACTCAGATATTAATTGTGGGAACTGGAATCCAAATTGAATGTACAGTAAGCACACTAGGAAACACCAACCCAAATCAAGAAGCTCCACCACAACTAAAATCAAATAAAAAATTCAATCTCAATAACCATAATTAGACATAAAAAGTTATTAAACTTTAAAATCATCCAAACCCAGAAAGTATACAATATTATTCACTTCAAATCACGGATATAGAAATTCTGTTACTATTCAAGGCTAACTCAAGAGAAAATAACTACTCACAACTCAACCAATAAATCCAAATAAATACATATTTAATCTAAAATATATTTTTTATTTTATTTTTATGGACTGTCAATCACATTCCCAACCCGCTCCTGCACCAGCCTGTGGGGCAGCCTGTCCATGAGGGCGTCCCAGAGGGTCCAAGAACAGACCCAGAACCCAACTTGAGGGGAGTCATGCCAATACACAGGCCTCCCAAGGTGTCATTGCCAGCCAACCACCTCCCGCGTCCCAGGCCCAATCAACCAGCTTGAATCCCAGGCAGAAGCCACTCTCAAGGCCTGCCACAAAAGTCTCCTACACCAGGGTCACCGGGAACAGTGAGGTTACTTACACCTCCACTGTGTACCCAGTTGTCACTTGGCCCCGCACTCTTGACCCAAGAGTTGCTACTTCCTGCCCCTGCGTCTTTGACACCACCTTTGAGCCATTGGCAGCCACTGTTGAGCCACCTGTGCCTGTGTCATATGCCACTATTGACGGCGCCACTGCAAGCAAGCGTGATCCCACCTTCTACACAAAGGTCCCTGTCCCCTGTGTTGAGCCTGGTAGCCAGGATGCTGTGGTACCTGTCAAGGGCCGGCGTCGGTTGACGGATAGTGAGCGTGAAGCTCTCCTCAACTGCTTGAACGGGGGAATGGCGGTTTGGGATATTGCGTCCCAATTTGGTGTCACGGCCAGGTACATTGCCAACATCAACACCAAGTATGGCAATACCGGGCAAATTGCCAAATCCACCAAGGCTAAGCGGCAGCCAAAACTCTTGCAGCCTGTGCACATTGACGCAATCAAGCAGTGGGTAGCCAGGGATTGCCACCTGGACACGCTTGCTGTCCAATCAATGCTTGCCACAGAGTTTGGGCTTTCTGTTTCTAAAACCCTTGTTTACAAAACAATGGTTGATTTGGGCTTCTCTTGGAAGGTGCTCGGAGTTTCTCTGTACAACAGAAACAGTGAAAAGACCATTGAGGATTGACACATTTATGCCAAGACGTATCTGGCACTAAAGGAGACTGGCAACGTACAGTTCTTCTATATTGACAAATTGTTGTTTTCCTCCTCACTCAGGTCTAGGCATGGGTGGGTCAAGAAGGGGTCCAAGGACGGCGTAGCCCATTGTGCAGCTGTCTGTTCCCAGACCTATTCCATGGTTGCGCTTCTTGGTCCTTGCGGGTTGGACCAATACCAAATGATCAAGGGTTCCCACAATAGCAGGACTTTTCTTGATTTTCTCTGAGTTGTCAAGGAGTACCTTTGGATAAATTATAGCGGCACAACCAACGTTGTTGTGCTTGATAATGTTGGGCTCCACAAAGTGGATCTGGTTGTGTCCGAGTTCCCCCCTATTGACAAGAATAGCCACTCCTCCAGCCACCGCCTTGCTGATTGTCCAATGAGACTTCTCTTCCTCCCGCCATATTCCCCATTCCTGAATCCAATTGAGGAGGTGTTTGGTTGGATCAAGAATAAGGTGAAACAAGGCCTTCTGCAGGACACCAAGGACCTATTCAATATTCTTGAGGTCAGCCAATTTGCGATGCCACCCAATGTGGTGGCGGCTTTTTACAAGCACTCAGAATCCTTCCTCCCCAAAGCCCTGGCCTCCGAGCCAATCAGATAAATGGGCGCTCTGGGTTTTATTTGTTTTTATTTTTATTTATTTTGTTTTTATTAGGACTCAAAAATTATTATTTATATATAATAATTTGACGTGTGATTGTATTATAGACATATAAGAATACGTAGAAAAGGTAAGTAAAATTAACTATACTAGGTATGAAGAATATATTTTTATTATAATGCACTAAATATTGTATTGACTGTTGCGCTAACAAATGAATAAATTAAAAAAGATAGAAATAGAATTTTTTATTTAAATAATTGTTAATTGTTGATAGTACTTTAGCTTTTCTAAGCCACAAATTGGACCTTGCGTGTCATCATATGATCCTTGTTATTTCTGTGCCACTATAGCCACACAACACGGCAACCAATGATTTTTATGTATTCCTTACTAATTTGTACTTAGGACGCAGTTCAAGTATATTAAATATGTTTATCAAATCATATTACAAGGGAAAGGTAATTTGAGTTGTAAACAATCATTTGTTTAGAACAATAGTGGAGCAGGCCGCATGATGCGGATAAATTCAATTCTCCATGTTTATCTTTGTGATAAATGGACCCGTACTTGACAAGTAGTAAATAAAAACATTTTAATTCTTTTTTTATTTGACGTATTGGCAACTATAACTAAAGTCTTTTAATATACTTAGTTATATTAATGATTATGATTTACATACTAAAATTTAAAATAAAATTAAAATATTAAAATTAAAATATTAATTATAAATCTTAAAAGTTAAATATTTAAGTTTAAATAATCGAAATATAAAATTTTTATTAAATTGTGATTTATGCAATATCAAAATATTTGATATTAAATATGTCAATATTAAAGATTTTAACAGTGAATATTTTAATATTAAAATTTTAATATTAAATATTTCACAATTAAAATTTTACCAGTAAAATTTTAATAGTGAAGTATTTGGTATTAAAATTTTAATATTTAAAATAAAATAAAAAATAAAATAAAAATTTTAAGTTGCAAGGGAAAATGATTTATTGGGGGAATGCAAATTGCAAGGGGAATGTGTTTATTCCAGGGAATTATACCCCAAAATTAAATTTTCAGCTAATGCATCTAATTGGGACCACATACTCTTCTGTATGTGGTGGATGACTCTGGCGCCAATTGCTAGAGGGGTGGCGCTCAACACCCCGGTGGTGGCCGACCGTCTTATAAAAGGCAAACAGGTGAGGGAATCCACTAGCAGGTTTTTTTTGGGGGGCAC
The DNA here is from genome assembly GCA_014839935.2 of Entomophthora muscae. Classification (NCBI taxonomy): domain Eukaryota; kingdom Fungi; phylum Entomophthoromycota; class Entomophthoromycetes; order Entomophthorales; family Entomophthoraceae; genus Entomophthora; species Entomophthora muscae. The sequence continues at coordinate 80,582 of QTSX02002310.1, read as the reverse complement.
ATAGTACCTGTATAGAGTTGCCAATGCAAATGAATCATAGAGGACGTGCTCAACTGTCCTGTATCCCCGTGGTGTTTTCTGTCTGTTGAGGGCTATGCGGCATATGTCAATCTGTATAGGTACATCTTCTAATTTTTTCATGTTGGCTTTCAGTATGCAATGGAGCAGGATTCCCAGGTACACCGCAACGTGGATCCTTTGCAAGGTATATTTCTCCAAGAACATGCACAGTTTTTTGAACGTTTGTATTAACCTATTGATATAGGACGTTTGGTTGAACTTGAAGAGGGTTCTGGGGGGCGCCTGACTTGTATCAGCCCCCCAGGCCTTGGCAAACAATATCAATAAAGGCTTAAGATTATTCACGAGGACTGCATCCCCAACTTTGTTTGATAGAGCTTTAAAAATTTCATTAAATATTGCAGATTTTAAATATTCATTTCCAATTTGAAAGTCAGTTTTTATTAATTTTTTTTGTATTCATTGATATTTGTGAAGGGGAACCTTTGAACGCTTTCATAAATGTATTCATCAAAGTTCAGTTTTATATCCCCGCAAATTTCATTCATTTCTTTGATTTTGATTGTTGATCCTAGTTTGTATGCTTCCCTTATCCATGGCAAGCACCCTGCGGGTGGTTGATATTCCCTATCTTGAGCTTCACTATTAAAAAACATATTCATATTCTGCTGAACTATTTTATTTATTTGATTTTTATTTATTTGTTTTATAGGGGCCACCAGTGACTGGTAGCCCCCATAAAACCAACTTGGCGTAAAAGCCGCCACTTCCGCGACCTCATCCCCATCCCTGGTGATGACTAAAATAAATATAAGTTAAACATAAAAAACTTACTGATTGTTTCCCCTGTGGCCCCCTCAGCCACAGGCGCCATATTGGCAAACTTCATGAGCGTTGGATGCTCTTCATTAATTTTCTTAGGCTTAATTTTTCTTATTCTTCTTGCAACTTGTGCTTCCTCTTGATTTTCATTTGATAAAGCTTTGGTATTTCTTGATGCGCTTCTGCTTCTTGCTTGTGTTTCATTTTCATCTGTTTCCATTTGGTTGGTTTCCTCTTTGTTGGTGTTAATTTCCTTCTGAATTTCTGTTCCTTCAATTAGTTTTATCTTCTTATTGTTTTCTTTGGCCCCCTGCCAGAACTCCCACAAATTGTAGGCCGCGTTGTTGAATTCAAGACTTGATAAAATAGTTCCCTGTAGATTAAGTAATTTTTCTTTATTTTTTTCATCTATAATATTTCCCAACTTATCCAGGGCATCTTCTTTTGACTGTATCAGTGGCTGGCCCTTGTTACCCAGCTTCCCTGTCACTATTTCCCTGATATTTCTTTCTATCTTGACAACCTTTTGAAGGTGTGCTTCTAATTTGTTGATTAAGTTATAGATTGTTGACATATTGTTTAAATTCCATCAAAAAACTGGTTTTTATAGTACTATATTCAGCGCATACATATTTTTCATCATTGTTAATAAATTAAAGACAATAAAGATAAATATTACATTAAAATATTGCAATTAGACATCAACTCTTGATATTTTGATATTATGTGCATAACTCAATGCATTTTGTTTAATAAAATCCATTGTAAACTTGGCCTTTTCCATTATAATTTAATGAAATGTACTGTGTTTATATTAGGGCCATTAACGCTTAGTACAGATATTGAAAATTAGTGCATTCTACAGCCTGTATATTTACCTATTGGTAATAATTCTATAAACTTTTCAGTCGGATTTTACAAGGTAATAATAATGTAATGTGTTAATAGATTACTGTTTATTGTCATTAATTGGCTGATTTTCTTTGCTGTGGCAATTGTGCATTTTTTGATATTTCCAAACTAGTATCCAATTGGTTGGCTTCACATCCAATTGCACAGGCAATATGAAAACAAGCTGCCACCCCAACCACGTCCAGTCTCGGGGTGGCGGCTTGTTTTCCTATTGCCTGTGCGATTGGATGTGAAGCCAACCAATTGGATACTAGTGTGGAAATATAAGAAAATGCACAATTGCCACAGCAAAGAAAATCAGCCAATTAATGACAGTAAACAGTAATCTATTAATACATTACATTATTATTACCTTGTAAAATCTGTCTGAAAATTTTATAGAATTATTACCAATAGGTAAATATACAGGCTGTAAAATGCACTAATTTTCAATATCTGTACTAAGCGTTAATGGCCCTAATATAAACACAGTACATTTCATTAAATTATAGTGGAAAAGGCCAAGTTTACAATGGATTTTATTAAACAAAATGCATTGAGTTATGCACATAATATCAAAATATCAAGAGTTGACGTCTAATTGCAATATTTTAATGTAATATTTATCTTTATTGTCTTTAATTTATTAACAATGATGAAAATATCCATGGAAATAATTATATGTTACCACATCAATTTACAAGATTCTTTACATATGGGGAATGCTAACAATGTAAAAAGAAAATATTATTAAGTATGAATTGAAAGAGAGATATCAATTTTAATAAGTTGTCACAAAGAAAAGATTTATTCACTAATCAAAGGACAGGAAGGGAAGGGAATGGGCAGAATGGACGTCGCCTTCATCTGCGCCTGTGAAAGGGGCGGCATCAGAGATAGTGGGGAGGGAATGGGTGGTGGCTTGGGAGTCAGGGTTGGAAGGCAGGTGGCTTGATGGGGGGTTGGGGAGGCAGGGTCTGTTGACTGGGAAGGGGCAGCAAGAGCGGTTTGCTTCAATTGCTTGAATTCTTCTTCTGTCACATATACTGGCTTGACAAAACAGATGGACTGGCGTGGGGAGAGACGGGGGTCCTTTCTGGACTTATCACTATCACTTGCATAGAAGATGATGAGATCAAATAAGTCCTGGACGGACGCAGAAGGGAAAAGCTCATACCCCTTATCAATTTGGGTGCATAGTTTGTTGTAGGTGGCAGGCTTCAAGCGCCTGAGGGCGGAACCAAAATTGTAAAGACATACATCTGCAAGATGCATGTTGGCGTAGTTGATGGGGTAGGACCAGCAGGTATGCCCTGCAGCCCTGATTTCTTGGGTAGCCCATTCCCGCTGCTCCATCTCTGCACTCAGTACAACTGTGTGCATGGTGTTTTGTGTGGCCCACTCCTCCAGCATGGCCTTGAGCTCTGTCTGGTAGGCATACCCATCTGCGGTGTTCAAAATTGCCAAGTAATAATTGACGCCCAATGGGGAAACTGCCAATAAAACCCCAACAAAACAATACAAGATTGGGCCGCGCTTGTACACGTCAGATTGGATGTGCTTCTCTCCAAAGTCTTGGATACTGGCCAAGATCTTAGCATACAACAGGAATATTACGTCATTAAGGGCCCTCATTGCCCTTCCTTTGATAAAATTAATAATTGTTGAATTGTAGGGGTCAGTATCCACCAAAATGGGGCCACTGAGAACTTGATTGGACAAGATTCTAGCAGCAACCACAACTCCGTGCATCCATGAATTCACCGTTCTTTTGTTGGTGAAGATGCCGTGGAGTCCCAACTGGAGACATACCTGGACCAGGGGCATCTGCGGGTCACGTTCCATAATGGCCATCATAAGGGGATGGGCTGTGTCACCTTTGGTTGAGGTACGGGCACCAGTTGGGGTCTTCTTGGTGGGGGGCCACAGTTGGCGTGGGCTCACAGGGTTGCAGCCACAGTTGACTTTGCAAAACCCATTGCGGCCGCAATTTCCCCGAGGGACATAAGCTTGCCTCGCTTTTTGACCATTTTAAGAACAATCTCCAGGGTGATCAATTTTCTTCTGCGTCTTGCAGGCTGATTGGCTGGGGAAGGGATATGTCCATCTTGGGAACTGGTCGATGCCATCTGATTGGCTGTTTTGGGGTTCTGGGCTCTCTGGGTGACCCCATGGCTAAAATGGCTGGTTCTGGATGCCATTGCTGATAAGGGATTTTGGTTGGCAGCTGCCTGTGCATGGTGGGCAAACAGGGCCATGCTGGAAGTTGCAGGGGAAAGAACAGACTCCTGTGTGGCGCTTGCAGAGGGGCCTGCAGGTTGGGAGTGGCCATAGAGGGAGGCTTCACTATTAGAAGACACAGTGTAACCCTGCATAATTTTGTCAAGGCCAGGGAACAGCTCATTGACTTGGTTGTTGTTGAAAGAAGACATAATAAAAATTTTATTATAATTTTTTAAACTCAAGAAGAGGAATGTATATTTTAGTCAATTTTATTGTTATATATGTCAATTTTGTGAATATTACAATCTAAATTTTAGCCGTCCTAAAATGGAATAGGGTGATTTTTGAGAATGCCTATGATTCCTAAAAGAAGTAGCAAAAATCCACTCTATATCCTTTAGCATCCTTTTTGAGACACCAATAAATTATATTTATTTCAAATTCCTCGCAATTATGATTTGAAACTTGGTTCTTGGATTTGACAATCCCGCAATTTCAGATTTGTTAATTTTCACATGATGTCTATGATTTGTTTGATATACAGGAAATCTCAAATTGTACATTAGAATCCTGCATTTCTGATTCATGTATCTCGCATTTGTTTGTTGGGTTTTGTCTTTTGTTAGTTGAGTTATCTGCTCAAGAGATTCAAAATTTGCCAATTTAAATAAACCAAAAAAAGTCAAATTAAATGGTTGATTTTATTAAATATTTTACTTTTCACTCAGCTGAGTTGCCTGCAAAGTGTGATTTGAAATTTGGACCAAGGATTTGACAATCCCACATTTTTATGTTCAGGTTCTGAATTTACAGTAAGTGAATTTATTGATATTCTGGATATTTGAGGAGAACAAGGTTATATGCCTGTTATTGCTAATTAGGGAATATGCCATATACATATGGCAGGAAAGTGGTGGCTTTGGGCATTTTGGAGGGCTGCTCATTTGCAGTTTAAAGTTGTGATCCTGATGACTTCATAGCCCTGCCTCTTCTAAATAAGCCTCTTAAAGACTTTAAGATGTGATCCAGTTTACTAAAAGGGTCCTCTAGGTTGTTTATCCTGAAGGTCACAGCCTCTGCAAGGGTGATCTTCTTTGCAGCAGAAACATTTCTCTGGGCATTCTTTGGCCTGGTGTTCATCTGAGCCCCAGTTGAAACATGATTGTCAGGGACCCACTTGACAGGGAACAAGTTCCCAATCTTGTCAGGAAACCAACCCTGATTGGCCAGATTGCTAGTGTTTGGGAATTGGCGGGTTGCGGACTGGGTGGGCAGGGCCCACCAAAGGATTGGTGCTAACTTAATGAGGTAGGGCATTGACTTAACCACCCACGACCACGGACCAGCAGCTGGTACAATAGTATCTATTACTCCCGTGAGAGTAATATACACAATTCCAAAAAGCTTGTTGGTATGGTCCAGCGGGAGCTCGGCGGTGGAGGCAGGTATTGGTTTGGAGATGACAGGTGGTTCCATGTCCATTTGGTAGGTGGGAAGGAAGTTGTATTTATCTCTGAACAGGCTGGGTTTGGTAATGTACCAAGGGCCTTTTTGATTGTATCTGGTTAACTCTGTAGTTCTGGCCAAGGGATACCGGGCTAGTACCTGTTTGGCGGTGTAGTCCTTGTACTCAGGATTTAAAGGGTACTCTGTGAAATAAACGGGACCAAAGGGAGCACCTGGTGGGCTGGCAGGGGGTCATGCAATCTCTGGGTTAACTGGAAGATGACAAGAATAAAATACGGCAATAGTTGGGGAAACCAATATCTCATAACCTTTATTTAAGAATGACAATGGGGTTTGGTCTTGGCCTGGCAGGTATTTATCCCACACTGCCAGGCTTCATTTCCTGGTTGGGTTTTCTGGGCTTGGGCGTGTTGGCATCAGGTGTCTCAGATGGCAGTGTGGCGCTTGGCACTGGTGGTTTGCCACTAGCTGCTTTGGGGTGAGAAGACTTTGAATCCTTCTGTTTATTGATTTGGGTATTGGGTGCCTCTTTGGGTTCAGTGCCTTCCTCGGGACTTTGGGGGAGTTTGAAATACCTTTCAGGGAGAAATTTATCTATTTCACCAGACAAACCACCAGTGTCAGGTGTTAGCACCTCAGGGAAATTCCCGGCATTTTGCGCTGGCGGTTTGCTTGCAGAATCCTGTGGGACAGCTAAGGTTTTGGGTCATGGCAGGCTGGCAGCAACTTCATCAATTAGTAGTGGATTATTGCGTCCCATCCTATGAGTCTGGCGGTCTGAAAAGGGTTTTGTCCAGGGTTTGACTCTGATTCTGTATTTTGAGATTTAGAAGCATCCAAATTGTCATTCCTGACAAATCTGGTGGGCCAAGGCCCCTAAGTTGAGTCCTGTGATCACCAAACCAACAGGAATAGTAACCATGGCTAGGTGTCCAAACTGACCTAAGAAGGCTAAAACAACCCATAATGGAGCTGAATCTACCCAGCAGATAATAACCTACCAAGTAGGACAACAGGTAAAAGGAGGCATTTGGCCTCACCAAGGAAAGGTTCAGCTGGTGGAGGTAAGGTTGTAGACCAGCCATAGTGAAATTTTCTCCCCCAGTGACCAGAGGGATATTTAAACCAGCTGTTTGCCAGGGACTCCTTCTGATGAGAGTCATCTGGAGAGGAATTGTGCCAATCTGTGGTGGGGGTGGGATTGTCAAGGGTCAGCACCACAGGAAGACAAAGAACTAGAAACCAGAACAGGAATAGAATTCCTTTCATGGTCTCAAAAATAAGGAGGTTGCAAAAGAAGTGGTGTGTACAAACTTAGATTGGAAATAAAAGCTTTATTGTTGGAACAAGTAAAGACAATAGAAATGGTTTCCTTAAATACCAAAATGAGTGGCTGGAACATTTAGGAGGATATTAGGATAGGAGGGGATTTACCATTTGATGTAGATGAAACTTTGGCTGATTTGATTACCTGTAGAATATGTGAGTCAAGTGGTATCTTGATTTTCTATATAATCAAGTATAGAGTTGAGAGGAAACAAGAACATGCCACCAGATCCAGGGTAATTAAGCAGTTAATTTGATTCCTCTCATATGAAATTAAATACAGAGCCTGCTCCCAGTATAGAGTCAGTGATTTCTGGAGCGGCAAGCAAGCCACAAGCAACCAATCAATGTGCAAACTGTAGGTGAAGTTGTTGTTAACTCTATTAACATTCTCAAAAGTAGATTCAAAAGCAGGAGCAAGAGTTGAATGAACCAAAGCCACATAAATAGGTAATTCAAATAGAAACTTTGACTGGTCACTAGTGTTTGTCTTTTCTTTTGAGTCCCAGGTTCAATCCCTGTCCCCAACATGGTTTGCACAATTGGCTAAACTCTGAGATAAATTGTTGTTAATTATCTGTGTTGGTGTGACATACTTTGAATCAGTAATCAAATTAATGTAGTCAAGGAAAAAATCCCTGACAATGATCCATTATTATAACGTGGTGCTGGTTTACTGGCGGCCATGGATGCTCTTGAAACTTCAGTGGGTTTATCAGCAAGGTCAGCCTGTTTGGGCTCCTTGTTTGCCTTCTTCAAAGATGGATTCCAAACAGATGAACACTTGGCTCTATCATCAGATAGGGGTTTCACCTTAATACAATAAGATTTTACCACTAGGTCATAGGCTTCTGTAAGGTCTTTAATATCACGTTCCTCAATGGCCATGTAATATTCAATGATAATTTTGCCAGGATACCACATTCCAGTTGGGGTTCTGTTTTCTTTGGCTGCCAACTTTCTCTGTTGGGAGGAGAGAAGAGCTCACCATAGGAGGGGTGTTAACTTGATGAGATAAGATGCTGAACTGCCTATCAAGGCCCAAGGTACGGTTTGAGGGCACCATGGTGTCAACTAACCCAGCCAAGGTAATGTAGCCTATGCCTGCATATTGAATGGCTGTGGGAGGAGATGGGTCTGGGCTGGGGGGCAGGCAGTCAGGTTTGGGTGTGTTGAGTATATACTTCTGGAAAGTATAATTAACAAGATAAGAGGAAGATTTAAGAAGAGAATAATACTTTATTGGATATGAATATAGAATAATATATAGTATCATGACAAGCCACATACTGTCCAAGTACGTCATGGGGCTTATCTGAGTAATGTTCCTCTTAAGTCACGAGGCTTATTCAAGTTGTGCTCCGCTTAGGATCTGGATTAGTTGATCCCTGTAATAGATGGTCAGCTGATAATGGTACCACCAGTTTACTGACTGGTTGGTGAGTCATTTAATGATCTATTTGGGGCATTAATTACCCAAGAGGGAGTAATCAAAGATGCTGCAAAAGGTGTTGGGGGAGCTTCCATATCTATCTGATAGGCAGACAAATAGCTGTACCTCTCACAGAATATGGTGGCTGGGTGCTTGTACCAGGCTCCTTTGTGAAAGACTGTTTGTGGAGTTCTCTGTTGGGTCAGGCAGTCAAAGTGGAGGATATTGTCCAAGATAAACTCCTTGTATTATGGCTTAACATGGGTAGTCAGAAAAATGCTGTGGCCTAAAGGGTGCTCTGGGAGGACAATAAAACGCAGGACGGGTTTCAGGGGCTTCCCCAAGAATGTGGGCTTTCAACCCAGGATTTTTTTGTTATAACAGTAGTGAAGTGGAAAAAACCAAGACTGAATAATGGATAGAATGGTAGAACCAAGGTCCCATAATCTTATTTATTTCAGAATGGCAATACCACTTTAAAAAGCTTTCACAGAGTTTAAATATCCTTCAGAATGCTAAGTTTGGATTAAACCATCCCCTGATAGCTGAGTTGCTCAGTTTTTTCTGACTCAAGAGTTCTGGGCACATTCTGAACCTTCTGGTCTGTCATTTCCTCTGTCAAAATGACCTTCATCTGACAGTCTGAAGATAACATCTTCATGGCTTCATCATTGCTACTGGTGTTCCTGTCATCCTGGATTGTGAGGCTGTTACAGTAGAAAACCAAAAGGAAGGAATAGTACGCCCCTGCAAGACCAGAAACCAGCAAAGAACTGCTGTCAAACCCTTAGAAATAGACAATTTTAATGCTATCATTGACAAAAAATGGGTCAAAGCTGGGGTTGCTCAAATAGCCCTAGAAAATCTGGGCCTGATGTATCTCTGCCCAAAAAATGATGACAAGAAAATCACACAATATACACTATTTGGTGATGGCAGTGCTTGACCTGCTGGTCACCAAAATTTTCAAATTATGACGTCATTAACTCAAATTCCAATGCAGGCCCTCCAACTGCTGAAAATATTCTTGCCAGTCAATCAGATACCGCAGAAACTCTCTCTCCTCCATCCTGAACTCCCTTAAGACTTTCCTCATCCCCCTCTAGAAACTTATTTCTAAATAGCTTATTATCACATAAATAAAGAAGTTTTCCAAAAAATGTTGTCTTATCTGGGGCTGTTTGCCCCATCTTCAAAAGATTAGCCTTTGTTGTTGTCAAGGTCACCATCAATTCCATGTTGGAATCTTGGCCTGCTCTCTACACATTGACATCATCAGATTCATTGTCTAATTTGCCCCTACAAATCACTCTGAATGTGACAATTTTGCTTTCCACCTTCTGCTACACCAATGCTGGTTCAAAAATGCTAAAGCTGTCTTCACAAATTGGTATCCTGTTGATCAAGCAACTCACAATTTGACTTTTGTACCCTCATTTTTTGTTCTTGAATCATGCAGCTTATTATTTCACTCTAACAGAGGCCTTCAGAAACTATCAGCTGGGTCAAATTTTTTTCCATGAATTGTGCATCTTCTGGAGTAACTTCAGGGTCACTGGCTGACCGGAGATTACATGGCCAGGAGACCTGAACTTCTAACCAACCATTTGAATTCACTTTGGACTTTGACTTTTCATGCTGAGCAGCAATTGTAAAATCACTGCCCTCTTTGGCCTTGGATAGGACTGTTTCCCCATGTCATACAAAAAACACTCAAAGCCCAGCTAAACCACTTAATTCACTCAAATATTTAGCCCACATTGTGGATGAAAGATTTGTGTTGGTGTACTCTGTGGATTCTCCAGCATTTACTGCTCCATTCATGGAGAAAACTCTAATTAATTTGGACTTCTTGCTAGCTTGGTGTTGACTGTTATTGACAAGAAATTAGGACTGTCCAATCAAACTGCTCCACATCAGTTTCCTCAAAGTCTAATGGTTCTCAAATGCCTGTGCCAGGAATATTCCTGACTTCAGCCCTGTAGGAAACAACATTGTGACCACAATGGGTCCCACAGGTCAAAGCAACAAATGGCAGCAGCTCCCCCTAATTGGGGAAACTGTCGCAAAACAGGAGGAGCAACAAAAAGAAATTAAAAAATCCTTTAATTTTTAGTTCAGCTTTTATAGCCTGGCCACGTAGCCAACTGCCAGGCGTCTGCTGCCTGCACGCCCAGCCTGGCGGCTCACCAACCAGACTGCTCCAGCCCCCGCCCACCAGCCCGCCGGTGGGGGATGGCGCACCCCCACAGTGGGACTGTCCACCCCACCAGATAGGGAAATTTCCAGATTGGGAAGCCCAAAAAGGCAATTTCCTCAAACCCAAAAGGGGGAACTGCTGCCCAAATCTGGAATATACCAAAGTTGGAAGGGGCTGACAAGCTGCCCAGCACAACAATTCCTGCATTAAATGCAGAAGTTAAATTTGGATGCATGAAAGCATCCAATAAGGCACCAAACCAATGCAAGCCCAGAAGTAACAATTCATTGCCTGTACATCATTTTCAATTCCCCTCCAAAAAGGGAATTCCAGGAAGCACCAAGTGTTTGAGGTTCCCTGTCCATTGTTTTGAACTATTCATGCCCCAACAAGGATGATAGTATATAATAAAGATCAAACACTTGATGGTAGTTTGTGCTATCATTGAGTGAAATTAACCCTCAATAGTATCACATAAATCAATCAAAACTTTACCCTAAAAGAAGTTAAAAGACACTAAGCTTTGTATGCCCTTCCCCAGGACCAGAAGATGAACCATATTATCTTCTCAGCTGTCCTCACAGCATGCTTTGGGATTGGGGGCCACCAATATAGTCAACCACATGGGCCATTCAACAATCCATCTGGCAAGTACTACTACAAGGAGCGGCGCAGCTCAAATCCTCCAATAAGTACTCCTGTCCCACGCAGGTTTTGCCCCACTCCACCCAGTCTGTAGCTATATACATCTGTATATACTACTTACTCACATATTTTGCTGGTAATTTTGGACAATATAACATACACATCAAGGTCTTTCAATGGATGATGACAGTCTATCTAATTGTGACAGTGTTCACAGGGTTCCAAGTTGCCAACTTGGTCCCTTACTTAGCTAAAATACTCCCCCAATTGTTAGGTCTTTACAGCCTGGGGGTAACTCCAGCCAATCATATGGCTCTCCAGAAATCAATTTAAACTCTCCAGCTCCCCTGACCTAGGTCAGCAAAATTTCTCCTCCATCCAATCAGATCCTGGTCAGATGATCATGTGATGAAATACTTAGCAAACTCATCCCTTAAACATAGCTAGGGGACTCTTGGTTCCCTGCTTGTTGATTCTCTATCTTATTAAAATTTGGAGTTTGTTTGCATCATTTTTTATTATCTCTAAGTCTCAAACTTCTTGCTTGAGTTTGTCTCTAGATTTGAAAAGTGTTAATCAATCCTCTAATAACCTTACCTTTAGGCAGCTCTGTTCAAACCCGCTGGCTTTCTTGATACTAGAGACAGAAGCTCCAGTGTATAGTGTTAGTTTTAATTGCTCTTGATTTTCAAACTCAGTTTGAAACCAAATTTCCAGTTAAGAGTTTATATAAAAACTTACTTGTATTTACTATTTTCATTGTTTTTGCTTGTTTTCAAACTTGCTTCTAATACAATCACCATTGAAGACGTCCAAGATCACTCCCAAGACTTTTAAAATTCCTTGTTCCACTGCTTGCATTATTTTTTTTGTAACTACCCTAGTTACACTAAATTTTACTAAAAATCTTGCAAAAAAACCAACTGTTGGATTCCAAATTCCCTGGAGCTCCTAAAAATAATTATCCCAGTCATCAAATTTGTGGTTTTCTCTCTGGCCCCATTTTTGTTACTTTTGTGGTTGACTTCTCCTGACCTTTGGGTCTGTCTTTCATCATCTGTGCGCCTTGTGGGCAATAACTCATCCAGTCTCTTGCACCTGCCTACCTCTTTCCTCATCTCAGAGAGGCCCTGGTCAAGAGTTTGACTTGTGAAAACCTGGACTTGTCTTCAGCTGACCCCACTTTTCTTGCTCCTGCCGTGAAGAAGACGCCACCTTTCCCTCCAGTTCAACCAGAGAGTGGCAAATACACCCCCCACAGGCACTGGAGCTCCCAATTCCTATTCCCTCTTGAGCACCATGGTTGCCTACTTGTCTTGTGTTGATGGGATTGAATACCTACTTTCTCTAACTGTTGCCGGTGTCTTCTCTTTGGTCCTACCTTAGAGCAGTCATCCCAGTACTTCACTGGGCAGCATCCAGGTGGTTTGTCTTGCCGGGATGGTAGCCAAACTTAGTTAGTTTGGCCCTCTTCTCTGACAGCAATCCCCTTTTTGGAAGCCCCATCATTTATGACCAGAGCAACAGCATATTGGTTCAGCGCTTCCAGAAATCTAGGTTGGTCCAGATTAAATGTCAGCCTATGCTGCTCTTCTGCGCTCTGCAAATTACCCTGATTAATCAGATTAAAATTGCTGCCTGTTCAAGCTTGCTTGTTGGCTAGCCGTAAAAAACACAGGCGGGCAGCCTGGGGGTCTGCAGGATCTCCCAAACCATCAGAGCTGGATTTTAGTTCAATTCTTCTAGTTGGAGTTTATCACTTCTTTTTGGAGAAATGTCATCCATGACAAATTGTAAGGCCTTGTCCAATATGGAACAAGATTATATACAAAGGTGTAAAGAGCCACAGGGCTTAAATTTAGAGCATACAAAAAGGTGGGTACAGTTTGAAACAAAGCCTTGATTGAAACCGCTAAAAGTGTATAGTTTGTAGTGTGAGGGGATAAGGTCTGTAATGATCCCAAAATCACTAAATAAAATAGGGTATTCATAAAAATCTTGTAGTAAAAGGGGTATATTGATGTTGGGGAATTCACCATGTGAATAGTAACTTAAAGATATAAAAGAACTCTCTCTGAAATCCAAGAGATTTTCCAGCATAGCATAAGTCTGTTGACTAACCATCTCCATGATGTTCAGGAAATTGCTTAAAGCTAACAAAAACTGGCTGCACTAATTGTTAAAGTGAATTGATATAATTTTTGAATTTTTATGTAAGGTCTTGCCCAATAAGGCACAAGATTATACATTAAGCCATTTAAGGTGTTGGGGGTTAATATTTGGCAAGTAAAGAAAAGTAGGCACTGTTTGTAAAAGCACTTTTAAGAGGCCCTGTGATGATCCACATGGAGGCAGTTTGCAGGTGAGGGCTGATTTGGCTGAAATAAAGACTCAATGCTTGAAGTTAGAAAATGATAGTGGCCTAAGACAGGTAAATTCTTGGTAGGAAATGATGGCATCCCAGTCTAGTAGGTAACCAATGGCTACTAGAGCTGGATGATGTCCCAACCTAGTAGTTAACTTATGGCTACTAGGAAATAATGGTGCTCCAAACAGGTAGAGAAGTTGTGACTGATAGTAAAGGATGGGCTTAGATAGCTCTGAGATCCTATGTCTACTTGCAGGAGGTCTACAGGTGACAAACCTTACCTAGTTTAGGGGTAAGGTTTCCCTATATATGTCTTACTGGTAGCTTTGAGGAGGTCTTTAAGTCACCAGAGAGACATGGATATGATCAGAAACATTATTAAGGTAGTTGCTTGGGGAAGCAGCTGCAGAATTTGATAATGAATAGATTCCTGGAAAGTAAAGTTGGCTAATTTGCAACTAAAGCTCAAACTAACCACTTGAGTGAGTAAAAACAACTACACAGACATGAGGATTGTCTGTGGTTGATGGCCTAAAGTGGAGGTCACTGATAGGGGCCTAGTCAGACACTGACTCACTTGTAGACTTATTGACTGAGTCTGAGGTATTATTATGTAGACTATAGAGAAGGACAGAACCTTGATGGTTCACAGAGAAGGACTTAAAGAAGGACTATAAGATGACAGAGAAGGACTTGAAGAAGGAATAAAAGATAACAGAGAAGGACTAGTAAAAGCATAAGAAGTAGAAGAAGGAATTCTTAAAGGTTGTGTAAGAAAACTAGGAGTTGAGAAGGTAAGACTTAGACAGTTAAAGATAGAAAAGAAAAGAAGTAAATAGAAGGAAATAATTAAAGAAATAGTTAAGAAAAAGAATTAAAAAAGAAATAATTAGAGAAATTAATAAAACAAATTAAAAGGTAAAAAAAGAAGAAAGAAACAGTTAAAATAAAATAGATTATCAATTTACTAGAAGTTGATTGAGTGAGGAGAAGCAAGAGAAGACAGAAACAGTGCAGGGAAACTCTGAGGATGAAGGCAAAAGTTTTGACAAAACCATAGAAAGGAGCAAGAGGCAAGCAGCAGGTGGTTTCAAACTTCTCCAAGGAGAGAACAACGTGGGAAACACAGAGAAACATTGAAAAAATTAAGATGTGAAATTTCCTTAAGTAAAACATAGTCAGAAGCTCTCAAGTTTGCCTGGATAAACGTGATGGGAACTACAGCAAAACTGTTCAAAATGTGGAGCAGTTGTTTATCTGGAGTGAGACAGTGCCAGGTTCAAACCATGATCAAGAGCAAGTCATTTGGGTGAACAGTTTGGCTAAACCATTGAATCCAAGCGTCTGATTGGCTGCAGGTCAAAGCCTGTTTGATCATTGTTTTAAAGGCTTTAACTATATAGTTTAAGCCTAAAAAATGAGGGAATGAAGCAGGAAAATTGGGGTTTTAATTGGCTGAAGTAAAATGAAAGGTTTAATATATTATAGAGAGAGAAAAACAGGATAGTTTAAGCTTTGGAAACCAAGAGATCTGAGAGGGAACAGGGACTGAAATAAGGAGCTATAGAAGGGAGAGCTATCTGAAGCTTTTCAGGGAGTCATAACAGTGTATTACATAGGCCAAAAAGACTAGATCAAGTGGAATAACAAAGCCACTAAAGCTATACAGAGAGCTGGAACCCAGGATAAAGGTTCAGGAGCCCAAGATAAGGGAGCTGGAGCTCAGGATAAAGAGCTGGAACCTAAGCAAGGAGCAAGAGTCCAAGACTAAGGAGCAGGAGCCCAAGACCAAGTAAAAGGAGCCCAAGAGATGATTGGAGGACTCCAAGTATTGGCACATATCAATGGTTACCTTGATTCCTGGGCTATATACCAGAAGGTTTCTAAGGGGATCTTCCTTCTGAGAGTGAATAAAAGCCCATTTTGACCCCTATATATATTACTGAGATATATTTTCCCATAATAGAGAATGATAACTTCTTTAATCTGGTCCCTGGCTAGGACCTAGGACACACTATAGGGACTGGCAAACAGGAACCCCACAGTGAGGATGTGAGGGCCACGGGAAGAAGAGCCGGAGTTGGAGGCTGCACAATTCTCACACACAACAGCTCCAAAGTGTTTAAGGTGTATGTCCTATAACAGCATCTTTATGCTCTTCATAGAGGAAATTATGACCTTGTGAGCCTTAAAGTGGAGACACAGAAGCTGATTAACTTTGAGGGCTTGAGCGCAAGCCATGTACGCTTCATGTGCTGTCAGCTGTCTGCTAGTTATCAATTGCTGTCCCTTCATGTAGAATCTGTCTGAAAATTCTGCCAGCATTTCTTTGGGCTTGAATTTGATGTGCATAAAAGCATTCTTTTTAACTTCTAAACTGAGGTTGCCGTCAAACTCATCAATCAGAAGCTGATTCATCTCCTCCCAAGTGTCAATGAAAGGCAGTTCAGACACCACCACCTCCAGACAGATTAGGTGCAAACAGGTTAGAATGTGCTCTTTTTTAACTTCATAAGAGGCTCTTTGCATAGCTGTCTTGTAGATGGTCAGGAAGGCCACAATGGTGAACGTTTTAGGGTCAAAGACTTGTTTAAAGGTAGGTTTGAAGTGAGTCTTGAGGGTAGGGCCACCATTGTTACTATCTAGCACATTAATACACAAAGAGAATTTGGCTTTAGATTCAGAAAGGGATTTTCAAGCCCACAGTTGGAAGACACTCTTGTGGGGTTCCTGTCTACCAGTCCCCAAAGTGTGTCCTGGGTCATAGCCAGGGACCAGCTGGAATGGGTTGTCATTCTCTAGTAAGGGAAAATGTATCTCAGAAATATGTATAGGGGTCAAAATGGGCTTTTATTCACTCTCAGAAAAAAGATCCCCTTAGAAACCTTCTGGTATATGACCCAGGGGGTCAGGGAAACAATATAAATTTGCCAATACTTGGAGTCCTCCAATAATATCTTGGACTCCTTGTACTTGGTCTTGGACTCTTGCACCTTAGTCTTGGACTTCTTCTCCTTAAACTTGGACTCCTACACCTTGCTTAGGATCCAGCTCCTTATCCTTGGGCTCCTGCTCCGTTATCTTGGGCTTCAACTCTCTTTATAGCTCCAGTGGCCTTGTTATTCCACTTGTATAAGTTCAATCAAGCTCCTGCTGGCAATCAAAAGGATTCTAAAAACATTTTGGCAGAAACTTAAAAGACCCAGAAAAGACTCTTTCAAAGACCCAGAAAGACCCTGTAACTTTCCAGCAAGCTTCCTTCTTATACTTTCCTTTTCCCAATAATTCCGCCTTCAAAATGGCTTTCTTCATAAGCTTAAACCATTGCCGCTCACTTTTTTCTATAATAACTTAAGCTTACATACTTACTTTTTCAAAAGCTTAAAGTATTAATTCACTATTTCCTTGCTTATACTTTAAGCTTTTGGCTTCCAACCAATCATTTTCATCAGGAAACCTTCCAGAACTCAACCAATAAATGCAGAGCGCAGAAATAGGCTATTTCTGAAGTTCCTCCAGGATCCAACTAGGAAATCAATTTCCACCGCTCAAACCGCTCAAATTGACAACTCTTTATGCACCAAAGCATTAACCAGTCCATTATTCCGGCATCATTCCACTCAATCAGCTTCCAATAAATCTACAGCTTAAACACTGTAACTTATTTCTTCTTTTTCTCTCCTTTTATATGATAATTAATTCCATCTTTA
Source organism: Entomophthora muscae (assembly GCA_014839935.2). NCBI lineage: Eukaryota > Fungi > Entomophthoromycota > Entomophthoromycetes > Entomophthorales > Entomophthoraceae > Entomophthora > Entomophthora muscae. The sequence continues at coordinate 63,477 of QTSX02002310.1, read as the reverse complement.
CATCATATCTTTTTGCAGCATTAATTAATTCTTTTACTGCTTCTTTCCTATAAACATTGACACTTCCAAGAGTCCAAAACAAACATCCTGGCTCCTGCATCCTCGGCTCTGGTGTCTTTCTAAGTCATCTTCTAGATACATATCTAGTCCTGCACTATCATATTCTGGTCCTTCAACCAGTTCTTCAACCACATCTTCCAGTTCTTCAACTTAACTAGCAATCAGTCTATCTCAGTCAACAAACAGCCTATTCTAGGCTTCAAACAGCTCATTTCAGTCTCCAAGTAGATCACTTCATCCATCAGACCTACAGCTACTCCTGCATGCTGATCTTCTAATTCTCTGGCTGCTCTTGCACCATGATCAGATAATCCTGTATCATGATCTTCAAGTCCTTCAGCTTATTCTCACTAGGAACCACCTTGGTTCCACCTGCACAATGAACCCTTTTAGTTCCAAACTTTAATATGAACCAACAGTCCCTCAACTAGTCTTCACTGCTATCAAACAGTCCTTCTTACTAGTCTTCTCTGCTGAATCCGTGAACCACCTTGGTTCTTTATCTCAGTCCCTGTTACCAGAACCTGTAGAATCAGGCATGAGTCTACATTGAACTGGCGTTTGACTGGGCCCTTGCAAGTGGCACTCCACTTAGGACATTCAACCATAGATCAACATCTATGCGTTGTTTTTACTCACCCAGGTGATTAAATCTGGTCTTTACGTTGCAAATTAATCAGCTTTACTTCCCAGAAGCCTGATCACACCAAGTTCTGCAGCTTGCTTCCCCAAAAAAACGGCCTTGATGACACTTCTGAGCAAATCTATGCCCTCCAATAATCTCTTTGGGTTCTCCGCAAAGCTTCCATAGGGGCATAAATGAAGACGCCCTACCAGTCTGTTAGGTAGGATGCTTGCTCACAGACCTCCTGTAAGAGTATCAGGGTACGTAGAGCCCTCAGGGCTCTTCCCCTCCCTGGCAGCCCTTGCTACCCACCAGGGTCTAAACATCTTCCAGCCTGAGCAGCACACAATACCCATCAGGCTGGATCACTCCCCACCCCAAGCAGCCAAAGTTCCCTGCTGAACTATCTTATTCCTCACCACAAGCAGCCTTATTTCCCTGCTGTGTTAGGACCTCTAGCCCACAGCAGCCAATATCTACTGCTGGGTGGAGACAACATCTGCCCCTAGTAGTCTCTAAACCTACTAGCTAGGTCTTATCTTCCCTAGTAGCCATCATTCCCCACTAGTCCTCTATCTTCAAAAAACAACCAAACTTTTACTTGGCCAACATTAGCCCCGCCTGCAAACCACCAAACATGTGGACTGTCACAACTCTCTTCAAGAGTAGTCAATGTATCAGAGGTGCAGGTGCCCAAGGTGTTGGCTTGGTTAGTCTGTTGTTTGGTAACATCTAATTATTGACCATTTGTGATTACCACAGTTGAAATTTCAGCCAAACAAGAGGTCAAAGAAGGTCCCACTGAGAGACAAGGTGTCAGGATCATCAACAAAAATGATCCCAACAACCATTACTTGGTACAGATTAGTTTAAATGGAGAGGCTTTTACTCCTTTAAATTGAAGTATTAATGACTAAAAAATTGTTCTTTTGGCCCTACAGAAGGAATAAAAATTAATTGGTCAATTAGTAATAATAATATTCATTATTTACCTGTTATTTTGGTCACAAAAGTTGAACAAAAAAACCTTTCTGTTGTCATTGTCTGCCTTAAAAGAGCTGTTATTGGATTCAAAAACACAGTGTAAACTTATCAAACTGACTTCCTGAAGCCAATCAGATGTGAGGAAACCAACAGGGGACGTTGACAACAGCTTCAACAACTTCCAAGCTCTGTAAAACTGTTAATATACAGCTTTAAAATTATACCTACTACTTGATAAGTTAAGTTATCTGGTTATGAAAATAAGTGTTTTGCCTATGATCCTGAGGAGTTGGGTGTTGCAACATCTTTGATTACTCCCTCTTGGGGAATTAACGCCCTAAGTAGATCACCAAATGGCTCACTGAATGGTTCACTGACAAGCCAGTAAACTGGTGGCACCATTATCAGTCAACCATCTATTACAGGGATCACCTGTAATACCCAGTTACAGTAGGTACCACTTGCCGGATGTAGGGCAGCAGGTTGGTGAACTGGAACCCAGTCAGGGCAGTAACAATAGGATACACAGTCATTAGCCAGCAGAAGACCTTTGCATGTACATTGTATCTCCCAAAGCTCCCAGCAAAGTAGGTTAAGATGTAGTACATGGACGTGTACATCACAATAGAGAGTGTAGAATGTGGAGACACCAGGGGAGGCCAGGGTCCAGTATGGGAGGAGTTCAGTTGACCAGGGTTGTAGTGGGGATCATGACCTAGTCCATCAGGGGAGGGCCCAAAGAACTCTGAACCCTGTTGGTAGCCTCCAATCCCAAGGCAAGCTGTGAGCACAGCTGTGAAGATGAGGTGGTTCATATTCCTTGGATTGGAGGGTTGGCAGGGGCTGATTGGTAGTTTAATTTTTTGTTGTAAGTTAAATTTGACTTTATTGAGGGTATTAATCTCAATAATAGCACAAGCTATTACTGAGGGGAGATCCTTTATTTATAGTACTCCCCACTTGCAAATTTTTGTAAGTGGGAGTAAAAACAAGGGACTGGGGATCCCAGAATCTTGAAGAAAGGTTTTGGGAAATGGGGTTTGAGGAGATGGCCAAATTCTTGTTCTTTGGCAATATGCTGAAGGTTTGGCCATTCCTGCCTGGAGCCAATGATGTCCCCTGGTTGTAAAGTCAGCTGATGGGAAAAGCTCATGGGGCTTTCCAAATCTATTTTTGGTTTGGAAAGGTTAGTTTGGCTGGGGTCTAGGCCTAAGCAAGTGTTGTGGCCCTCTGAATCCCATTGACTTGAGGTCAAATTATTTTTATCCTTTGACACCTGGTTTGGCCTATTTTTAGAAGGGTCATGGTTATTTTTGGATGCAAAATTTTGGTTTCCCCTTCCTTCTGCAGGGCAGAAATTATTCCCTAGGTTATGACCTGAATTCAGGTACTTTTTTGATTGGCTGTCAGGTATGATGGCTTCTGATTGACTGGGGCATGGGGCCTGGGAGCTGGCAGGTGGGCAGCAGGGCCCTGGCTGGCAACTGGGAGGCTGGCAGGGGACGGGCAAGCGGGCTGGGGGCTGGCAGCGGGTGTGCTGGCGGCTGGGTGGGCAAGCGGGTGGCCAGCAGGGCCCAGGTTGGCGGTGGGGAGGCTGGCGGGAGGCTTGCGGGTGGCGGGATGGCAGAGGGTGCTGGCGGGTGGGGCAGGCGTCTGCACGGCAGGCGCCTGCCTGGATGATAAATTATTCTGGGCTTCACCAAAATCTGTTTTTCCCAAAAATTGATTTTTCTTTTCCTCTGATAATGGGGGGAATTCCTTATCAAAATTTGTCTCTTTACTTAGACATTCCTTTACTTGTTTCTAGCATTTTTCTTCAGTCAAAATCTGATTTATGTCAGTAATATTCCTGACATCACCTAATCCAGATCCTAAGTGGAACACAACTTGACTAAGCCTTGTGACCTAAGAGGAACATTATTCAGATAAGCCCCATGACCCCCATGATGTACTTAACAGTATTTGGCTTGTCATGATACTATATATTATTCTATATTCATATCCAATAAAGTATCATTCTCTTCTTAAATTTCTCCTTATCTCGTTTATTATACTTCCCAGAAGTATATACACAACATGGGTAAAGTTTTAAACTATTAATATTTGTTTGATGGGTTAAGAATTTGTTTGAGTTCCCAACAAATAATCTGAAACCTCCTCAAATCTCTTCTATCACACAACAGTTAAATTTTCTCCCCATTTCTCCTCATCCTATTCAGTATATAAGATCTTGAGCATGTATCATAACAATTGCTCAATCAATAAAGAGTTTTATCCCAACCTTATTTTTATTGTTTGTAAGAATTTGGAAAGTTCTCATGAAACCGCTTAATCTTCCTTATTTTTGGGGAATCAAGCTTAAATGGGTAGTTCCAATCTTGGTTTGTACAATAGTACATTTGACTGCTCAGATGGAGACACACCCTGGCACTGGGACCAGAGCAAAGTATTGCAACAATGAGAAGTAAGAGCCAGTGATCCCAGGAAGAAGGTATACCACCTCTTTGTTTTCCTCCAATCCTCCTACTAAGCAAAAGCCTCAATCTGCATGCCCTGATCCTTTGCAAGCCAGTCTTTTTAATCCCTTTGCTTCCAATTCTTTGCTTGCCTACCTGGGGGCATATGCCTTCTTAGGTTGTGTCAGGGCCCAGAGTGCCCTGGACAGTCAGATGGCCTCTCTAGAGGTGACTAAACATGCAGCATGGAAGCCCCCACAAAGCACTTTCCAGGGTAAAATATCCTCCCTTTCCACTAACAAATGGCCCGGGATTTGAGAGGCACACAATCCTCAAATCCCTGGCACCAAACCTGTTAACAAATCTGGGCCATCTACCTATCAGGAAATGGCACATTGGGAACGCAACTGTTTGATTGCGCAATTGGGCAATTGATCCATTGCAGGAGCTAAAAATAACTGTAGCAACTCACCAAACTGCAATATTCAAAAGGTTCATGTTATAGCAGCCAATGAGAGCTCACCCTCTTGGCCAAGCGGGCAAATTCCAGGTAAAATTGCAAATCCATCTCCAAATGATGCCATCAGTTCTCTGGTGGCACAAAAGGCCATAGAATCATCAGTAAGTATAAGTAGTGAGGGGGGAGAAGCCCTCCTCACTGTTGACATCTTAATAAAGCGAGTTTATGCCTAGAAATTATTATCTTATTGCAGGAATTGTCTATTTTTGCTCAAATTTTATTATTTTCTTTGCATCTATTTGTGAATCCACCACAATATACAAACTAGCCTATCCACATCCGCCTGGTTATACTCCTGCTGCCCTTGCCAAACCACCCCGCGCCCTTGACCTGGAGTATTTTCATCCCCATCACCTGGATCTGCCACCAGCAATGAAGGAGATTCCTACTGCACCTCCTCTCCCAAATGCGCCGCCCACTCAGGATTTCAGCAAGCTAGGTTTTTGTCTACATCACTGTATTGGGGCTGGCCAACCAGTTTGTGCCCCATACTGGGAGTTGGCGCCCCCTGGCCACTGCCCTCAACTACCTGGTACGGATTGCGCCTATTGTGTACATGGCCTTTCAGGCCTGGCCTGCCTCCCCTGTGGGAGCCCAACTGGACTCTGATATGGGCTGTGACAGGTTGATTCAACCCCTTATTGGGAAGATATCAAATCCTTGGGGAGTTACTACACTTGGGTATGGTCTCCATCCCAATTGGTTCTATGTTCACTGGTTTAAACCCTTCTGCACTAATCCACCATGTTGGGAAACTATTCCCTGCAGGGTGGGTTCCTGACACAAGGGGAGAAAATGTTGTTTACAGAGTCAATTAGCTCACTCATTTCTTGGAAATCATTGTCAAGGCTGAGATGATCTTGCTTCAGGTGTTCCACTTCATTGGCTAGGGCAATTAATTTCCTAGCACAATGAATTTGGGGGCTTCCAGGAAACCCAGGGCAGCAGTCATCTTTTTCAGCAAGCCCAGCTGAACTAGTGATATCTGCCACAGTAGCACAAATAACAGCAACTTCTTGTTGAAGAGTAGCAACTTGTACAGTCAGGGCAATCAATTGAGGGTCTGGCTGAGGAGGGTATGTGGGACGTCCTTGACTACAGGTGAATTCTTGTAGTTCCCTGATTACATCCCATAACTTCTTTCAGGAACCTATCTGCTTGGAAACATATCACCAAGAAGGTGTATGGTGGTGGATGGATTCAATCCTGTAACTAGTGAATCAATGGGGACAGAGACTATTGCTATATGTAATAGTTCTCCAAGCAAACAATATTGACCAATGAGTGGATTGAATCTTCCCAGAAGGAAGTAGGCTCCTAGGTAACTGAGTAGGAAGGCCAAAGTCAAGGGATGGAATAAGGAGGGCAAATCAGGCTGACTGATGCCCATAACAAGTGGTTTATCTGTAATGGGGGGTTCTGGGACAAGGGTGTGGCGGTATACCATACACCTGGTACCACTTGGTGCCACAACTTATTGAGGTAGTGAGGAGGTGACAACCCAGAATTGACTCTGGTTCCAAGCAATATGCTTGCTGCAAAGGCCTGCACAAGGAGCAACCAAACCAACCATTTATACCCAAATAGTATCCATTGGGAGGACTTAGATAATCTCATGGTGTTAGGTTTCAAGATTAAGGAAACAAGCAAAATAAAATCAACTAGTGGTTAGGGAATTGACTTTATTAACTGACTAAATTAACATCCTGACAGATGGAGCCTTATATAGGCTTTCAGGAATCTTTAAATTGCAGTTTTCAAGGGAAATGGGGATCAATATTGGGGAAGTTTGGGGAGATTGGGGGCAAAGCTTGGCAAAGAAAATTTAACCCTAAAAACAACCAAAAGTTATTTTTTGTTAAGATATCTATCTCCACTGATAAGTTCCCCAAACAGCTAGGTGGTATTTACCCCAGCTGTTTGAGAAACTCAGCAAGGGGAAGCTTCTGGTGGTTGTAACAACCACCAGAAGAAGATTCCCAGTGCTTTGGATGCCCAGGGATATTTATGGCAATTGACTGTTTGAAGGGGGGCTGGTCATTTGAATCAAAGGCAGTTTTGCACTCTGCAGGCCTGGGCGTAAGCTCTGATTGGCTGCAGAGAATATTCTGCATTATAGTGTAAGGTAATTTTGCATTCAAATTACTAACTTCAACTAGATGAAAATGTGACCCTCAAGAGGACCCAGGTTTGATCCCCATAGATGAAAACAACCAAATTTCTGGTTTTTTAAATATTCTATTATCAGGTAATAATTTACATATAATATAAACTAACAAATAATTTCTAGGGCCTAAAGGAGTATCCAATTTGGGAAAATAATTGCCCAAACATAATGAACATAAAGATTCTTTGTTGTTGTTGTCAGGAATGGTTGGAACAGTGTTCCTGACAACTTCTGTTCTCTATTCATTTATTGTCAGACAGAGAAGAAGGAGGAACATCCAGCTTAGGCGCAAACAACTTGTTTACTTGAGTCTGAAGATTAGCAATGAAGGAAGCTGTGGCAGCTCTATCTTGATAAAACTCCTCTTGTAGTTCATGGAGACCTTGAGCAGTGTGCTCAGCCACCTGCTGTAATTGATCAAATAAATAGGCGCTAAACACATTAAGTTGTTCCACAAGTTATTTGAAGTCAGAGAGGTAAGCTGTCAGGAATATCCCTGACATAAACAAAATTATTATTGGGGGCAGTGTTGGAAAACAATGGAGAGGTACCCTGCCAAGAGTCAAAAATTCAACATGGAATTTCCCCCTTTATAGGGGAAAATAAAAATTCAATAAAAGGAAAAACGGAATTAATTAGACGCCGGAACATTTTATCATCTGGGCAGGCGCCTGCCACGCCTGCCAGTGCCCCCACCAGCTCCTCAGCACCCAGCCAGCAGGCCTCCTGCCCACCCACCTGTCCCCCGCCAGTCCCCCACCTGCCAGCCAGCCAGCCACCCGCTGCCAGTCCCCCACCTTCTTGCCCACCAGCCTCCCACCCACTTGCCCACCCACCCAGCCGCCAGCCTGCTTGCCCACCCCCTGCCATCCTCCTGGCTGCCACCTGGGCCCCTGCCACCCACCTGGGCCCACTCTACAGCCAATCAGGAGCCCCCATAAAGTGCAGCCAATCATAAAAATCCCTGGATGCAGGAGAAATATTCCTGAGGAATGCCTGCCCTCCAGAAGAAGGGGGGAATAAGGTTTCAAATTTTAAAAACTATTCCTGTTCAACAGAAGCAAGCCAAGCCCAAGTTTCACATGTGATCAATATTTCCTCCCATGACCAATGGTTTTCTGCTTCCTAGGTCACAAGGTTGAGTCTAGACTCTAACCAAACCATGTTCCCCAAGACAGAAATAGATCTTAAAAATCTCATGAATTGCCATCATCACATGACCCCATGTCCAGACAAGATCATTGGGCCAAATCAAGAATGGCCAAAACCCCAACAGATAACAGAAGAGCAAGGGTTTGGCTCTCTTCCCAAAATCTAATTGCCCTTCCTATCCTCTAAACTTTTGGGATTCCCCACCTTCTGCCTTCCACTCCCATTTGCAAATATTTGCACAGAAGGAAGCCATATAAATAAAGGATCTCTCCTCATTAATAGCTTGTGATATTATTGAGTTTAATACCCTCAATAAAGCTAAATATTACTTAAAACTTAAGTCACCTTTAACTAGTTAGTCCCCGCCAACTCCCTCCAATCCAAGGAAGATGAACCATTTTATCTTCACAGCTGTGCTTACAGTTTTCCTTGGGATTGGAGGCTATCAACAGGGATAAGAGTTCTTTGGACCCTAACCAGAAGGGCTAGGTCATGATCCCCACTATGACCCTGGACAGCTCAACTCCTCCCACTCTGGTTCCTGGCCTCCCTTGGTGTCCCGTCATTCCATGCTGTCCATTGCAGTGTACACCTCCATGTACTATGTGTTAATGTACTTTGCAAGGAGCTTTAGAAGATATAGCGTCCATGCTAAGGTCTTCTGTTGGTTGATGATCATCTACCTGATTATTGCCACCCTGACTGGTTTCCAATTTACCAACCTCCTGCCATACCTGCTGCAAGTAGTACCTACTGTAACTGGGTATTACATAAGCGTTCAGGTTGGAGTCTACTTGAGTTTTCCAGGGTTGTATTAATTGTGAAATTCATGCAGACGTTCACTGACATATTCAGGGATAGATGAGCACATTTGCTCTACAGAGGCAACTAAGAAATCCTAAGAAGTAATAAAATTGTGTTGGTTATCAGATACCAAAGAGAACAATGAGTGAATCCACTGTTGGTAAGCAGCAAACTGATCCCAATGACTAGTTATAGCGGCTTAGAGAGACAAGATCTCTTGGACGTGAAGCCCCAAACCCATTTGATGATGGGCTAAGGCAGGCTGAACAAAGAATGAAATTAGATGCTCAGCAGAGCCAGCTGCTGAGAGGAGATGTTGCAGGAACTGTGGGGAAAAATTAAATCATAGTATTCTGCTAAATTAAACTGTAGTTGAAGGCGGGGATGGCTCCATGACAAGCTATCCCAAGGGCTATTGTAATGACTTGCTCCAAGTCCAGGGTACCCATGGGGTAAGCTATTAGACAGGAATTATTTCCTAGGCTCAAGACAGTGAGTACAATAGGCGGGTCCAAGATGTCCTCTTCAATAGGAGGACTGGTAATTTCAGGCAAAGACAGCTCCTGTAGCAGAGTAGAAGACAGGACTGAAAGCGTAGTGCAAAAGGGATAACCAAGGGACTTGAAGCCCCTGTAGTGAGCACCATTTTTACTGTGTTATGAGGTGTGGCACATACACACAACAGGAAATACTAACCTTAGGATTGGATTTGTACTAAGACTTGGTTAGTTGGCAGAGAAGGTTATTGAATTACCTTTTGGCCCTGAATATTAAATCTCTGCTAGGTATAGCTAGAGAGACGCCAAAGTACTGGAAAACACAAAGAAAGAAATATGAATATAACTTAATTTTCATTGGTGATAAAGAATTAGAATATTTATTGTTTAGTGATACCATAAAATAATACTAGGATGGTAGGATCACTTGCCACAAGCACGAGTGGGGCAGGTGAGTTGTGAAGGATCAGGAAACCAAACAGATGAATTTCCCATTTTGGAAAAATACTCATTTTGAGGAGAAAAAGCAATAGATTTGTCCTTGAAATTATGATAATTGGGGAGCAGGTTAAGACAAAATAAAATCAAGCTCTCAACCACAATAAAATCATGGTTTCAGCAACAATTAAAAGATTTCTGCCAACAATTCCTGGGAGGCCAAAGGGGAGAAGGAATCAACTGAACACCAAAAGCAACAGGCAAAACCAGAAGGCCAAATTAAACTAACAAATTTTGAACTTTATTATAGTAGAGAATGAGGTACAAGGTCTTTTACAACTCTTGCATTCATTTAAGGAATGTGATGGGATTAGGGTGGTATATTGAATGTCACAAACCAGTTGACCAATGATATGAGCAGATACAAATGCATTTCTTGAGGCAGGAAGATCTTGAAATTTTTTGAATGGATATAGTCAAAAGGAAAACTAAACCAACTAACATCAGGAATATGCTTTAGATGCAATTACCACTGCTCCTGGCCCCTCTTGCACATGATATTTAACCAGATGTGTCTCTTGGGCGAGTTAGGTGAGGGCATCTTCAGAACAATTCCAAAATATTAAATTGATGCTTTCCTTGGGCTTTTTTAGTAACCTTTTAAATATTCAAAAATAATTTGGTAGAAATTACCAAGCATTTGGCAGGAATTGAAGTGGAGGCCTAAGGGGGAGGTGTAACTTTACAGAAATAACCCAACAAAAGAAAAATTGATAGAGCATAAGTATTGGCATTCAAAACAGCGGTACCTTTCCTTTGGGCCTGCAGGCCGTCTGCCCACAAGTTTCCCTGAACCTGCTACAGGCTGTATCCCTGACATGATTACTCAATTGAGCAATTGGTTTCCCAATTGCTCATGGGCTCTATTAATAGCTGTGGCACCACAGCAGGGTGCAGCCAAATCCATCATTATGAAGAAGCAGCTAATATTCACCCATCCCTAGGCCCCAACACACAATTTCCCAAGAAAATGGCTACTACCACTGAAAATAATGATACCAGACCTTGGGTGGCACAAAAGACTAAGTTATTCCCAGTAAGTATAAGTAGTGAAGAAGAAAAGCCCTCCTCATTGTTGACATCATCATAATAAGCATCTTTTATGCCTGGGACCCATTATTTGATTGCAAGAATGTTTTATTTTTGCACCAATATAATTATTCATTTTGCATCTATAAGTGAATCAACAACACAATATTCACACACCTTCCTCTAACCACCTGGTTCTGCTCCCATTCCTTTGGTTACTCCAGCCTGTGCCCTTGAATTAGAGTTCTATCACCCCCACCACCTGTATCTCCTGCCTGGCATCTATAGAGGCCAGATTTCAACAATTATGAAGGAGATACCAACCACTCCTCCCCTGCCAGATGCTGTCAGGGACCCACTTGGCAGGGAACAAGTTCCCTAATTGATGGGCCAAGGCCCCTAAGTTAAGCCCTGATATTACTGAGCCAATGGGAACCATGACCATTGTGAGGTGTCCTAGGTGACCCAAGTAGGCAAATCTTCCAAACATAGAGCTGAGCCAACCAAGTATGTAGTATCCCACCACGTACGTCAAAAAGTAGAAGGAGGCGTAAGGTCTAACCAGAGCAGGTTTGGCAGGAGGCGGAGTGAACAAGCAATCATATTGGAATTTTACTTCCCCAGTAGCCAGAGGGGTACTTGAACCATCCATGGGCTAGGGATTCCTTTTGATGAGTGTCATCTGGAGAGGAGTTGTATCAGTAAGTAGTGGGTGTTGGGTTTTCCAAGGTTAAGACCACCAATAAGAAGGAAGCTAGAAACCAGAGCAGGAATATAATTCCTCTCATGGCTTCAAAAATAAGTTATCAGAAGGTAAGTGAGTGGCAGGTATAGGATAAAGTCTTTATTGTTGGAACAACTAAGTTTGATAAAGTTAGTACACTTAAATAGCCTCAAAATAGAGGCTGGGCAATTTAAGTGGATAATGGGGGAAATGAGAGAGATTTACCAATAATTTTCATGAATATTATTGTCAGGAATGACAATTTGGATGCTCCTAAATCTCAAAATACAGAGCCAGAGTTAAACCCTGGACAAAACCCTTCTCAGACTGCCAGGCTCATAGTTGCTACCAGCCCGCCAGGACCCAAACCCTTAGCTGTCCTTCAAGATTCTGCAAGCAAACCGCCAGTGCAAGATGCCAAGAATTTCCCTGAGGTGCCAACACCTGACACCGGCGGTTTGCCCGGTGAAATAGATAAATCTCCCCCCAGGAATTATTCTAAACTCTCCCAAAGTCCCGAGGAAGGCACTGAACCCAAAGAGGCACCCAACATTCAAATCAATAAACAGAAGGATTTAAAGTCTTCTCACCCCAAAGCGGCCAGTGGCAGACCACCAGTGCCAAGCGCCACACTGCCATCTGAGACACCCAATGCCAACCCGCCTGAGTCCAGAAAACCCAACCAAGAAGTGAAGCCTGGCAGTGAGGGATAAATACCTGCCAGGCCAAGACCAAACCCCATTGTCATTCTTAAATAAAGGTTATGAGATATTGGTTTCCCCAATTCTTGCCGTATTTTATCCTTGTAATCTGCCAGTTTGCTCAAAGATCATCTGATCCACCCGCCAACCCGCCAGCTACGTACTGTCCGCCAGGTGCTCCCTTTGGTCCCGTCCACTTCACAGAGTATCCTCTAAAGCCCAAGTACAGAGACTATACCGCCAACAACCTACTAGCCCGGGACCCCTTGGCTGGAATCACTGAGAGAACCAGATACAACCGAGAAGGCCCTTGGTACATTACCAAACCCGGCCTGTTCAGAGATAAATACAACTTCCTCCCTGCCTACCAAATAGACATGGAGCCACCTGTCACCCCCAAGCCAATGCCTGTCTCCGCTGCTGAACTCCCAATAGACCATACCAACAAGCTTTTTGGAATTGTATATATAACTCTCACGGGAGTAATAGATACTATTGTTCCCGCCTCCGGTCCGTGGTCGTGGTTGGGCAAGTCAATGTCCTACCTCATTAAGTTAGCACCAATCCTTTGGTGGGCCCTGCCCACTCAGTCCGCAATCTGCCAATTCCCAGATGCTAGCAAGCCGGCCAGTCAGGGTTGGTTCCCTGACAATTATGGATGAAATTAATAACTGTGATAGATGGGCATTGATTCTGGACTGTATATGTAATATAAACATAATTCTAACAGATACAGAAGCAAGGAAAGCCACAAGATCCTGGTAATTTAAGCAGTCCTCATAATGAATATAAAGTAATTTAAAGAGAAGAGCCTCAGTTTCATCTTCTTCTAGTGGATCTGTGAACGTCAAGATGATCCAAAGCAGCCAATCAGCTGCCAAGCAGTAAGTGATGTTATCACTTAACTTGCCAACCTTTTCAAACTTGATTTGAAGTGTGAAAGCAAGAATTGGTTCAATAGAATGATTATAAATAGGTAAAGTAAGCCAACTAGTTGATTTTAGACTAACAATAGGTGTTTCTTGAAGGTTCTGGGTTCAATTCCTGTTCCAATCAGCAATATCAAACAAACTGGTGTCTAAAAATTAGTGGCTGTGTTTTTGTGTCTTTGCTGTACCATTACTGTTGTCAATAAAATTAAGGGAGTCAGCAGGGGAATCCCTGACACTATCCTCCCCAGTAAGGCCCTTCTCTTCCAGAGTCTCTTGGTAGCGTGAGAGTGCTTCTGGTGCGTTCTCTAGGTTCTTTTCCGGTTCCCAGGAATTAGATTCTACCTCGTAGCTCTTCCATTTTAACAAGTATTGATGTTTGCCTTGGGAGGTGTGGTAATTGAGGATGTCTTCTAATTCCCATTCTGGAGTATGGTTCAAGATGATAGGAGGAGAATCCTTATGGTCCATGTCAGATGTTAACCCTTTGAATTTAGACAGAAGGCTAATGTGGAAAACATCATGGGCGGAGGAGCCTGCAGGAAGTTTGAGTCAGAAATTAACATCAGAGCGTCGCTCAATGACCAACAGGGGCGCAATCTTCTTTGGCCCTAGCTTTCACCCCAGAATATCCAGTTTGAGATTCTTAGCACTGAGGAACACATAGTCTCCCACTTGGATGTCTTCAGGTGTTCTTTGATGTTTATCAGCTTGGGTCTTATACTGCAGGATGGTCTTTTCCAGTTGTGTCTTGAGTTGTTGATGATTCTTGAGTAAAGAGGTTGCCCATTGGTGCACAGAAGGAATAGTATCTTCAGTTGCAGGGTCAGGAAGATCTTCAGGGTTATATCCATAGTTGGCAAAGAAGGGGGATACTCCAATAGAGTCATGATGATTGGTGTTGTAGCATAGTTGGGCAAGTGGAAGTTGAGTTACCCAATCATCCTGTTGTAAGTTCACATAGTTCCTGAGAAACCCTTTCAGCACTTGGTTATCCTTTTCTGTTTGTCTGTTGGTCTGAGAATGAAGGGATGTGGACATGAGAGTTTTAACACATAATGCCTTCATTAATAACTGCCAGAACTTGGATGTGAATTGTGTACCTCAATCCAAGATGATGGTGTTGGGAATTCTGTGGTTGGCAATTACATGAGTAAAGAGCATGTTGGCAGTGTCTTCTGCTGTTGCACGTTTGAAGGGCATAAATATTGCATATTTTGTTAGCCAATCTACTACCACAAAGATGCTGGTCATGTTGTTACTCTCTGGAAGGTCCACAATAAAATCCATGGAGATGGAATGCCAAGGGCGTGGAATAATAGGTAATGGTTTGAGTAATCCTTGGGGCTTCATGGTGGAGGGTTTGTTGCGGCCACATAGCACACATGCAGAGATGTATTTGGCAACTGTTTTCTTCAGACTAGGCTACCAGTATCTTTGTTGGATTCTATTGAATGTCTTGCAAATGCTTCCATGTCCTGTGAGAGGGGAGTTGTGGAAACTTTCCAAGATTGTTTGTCAGTGTTTGCCGGTTGATACATAAAGGCTTCCATTCTTTGACCAAGATCTGTTGTTTAGCGTAAGGCTAGCAGGAGTGTTCTCCTTATCAAGGGGTTAGGATGCTATGATATCCTGGTCCAAGATGGATAGATAAGATAAGGTCATGATGTGAGAGAGGAACTGATCTTCAGAGAGTATGGTGTGTTCATTGTGTTTCCTATAGGACTGGCTTGGGTCATCCAAGTCCTCTCATCTACTTATGGTGTCTGGTACTATGTTCTGGTGTCCTGGATTGTAACTGATCTTGAAGTCAAAGGCAAGTAGATTGATAGCCCATTGTGCCAGACGTGGGCTAAAATTTCTCTTCTCAGTGAAGTAAAGGAGGTTCTTATGGTTGGTTCTGATTTGCATGGGGAATTTATTTCCTTCCAAGTAGTGATGCCAGTGGTCCAAGGATTTGATAATGGCAATTAGTTCCTTCTTGTACACATGGTAATTTCTCTCTTGGTCAAGCAGCTTATAGGAGTAGAAGGCCACAGGGTGGAGTTCACTATCCTCCCCAAGCTGCAGTAACACCCCTCCTAGGGCAAATTTGGAGGCATCCGTGTCCAAAAAGAATTGGCATTTAGGGTCAGGGCGGAGAAGAACAGGGGCTGAGGTGAAACACTTCTTGAGGGTTTTGAATGCCTGTTCAGCTTCAGACAACCAGACAAAGGGAACCTTTTTAGAGGTAAGGTGAATGAGAGGGAGGGCGGTAGAGGAGAAATCCTTGATAAACTTGCGGCAAAAATTTGCAAGGCCTAAGAACCGCAAAGTTTGGTAAGTGTCATGGGTCTCAGACAGTCCAAGACTGCCTGTACCTTGGAGGGAGCAACCGCAAACCTGTCTTGGTTAATCTTGTATCCAAGGAATTCAATTTTAGTAACAAAAAATTTGCATTTTTCAAGTTTGCAGAGCAATTGGTTGTCAATGAGCAATTAGAGGACCTCCTGTAGGTGTATGGTATGGGCCTCCTTGTTCTGTGAGTATACCAAGATGTTGTCAAGATAGACAACCACGTAGACATCAATTAGAGGGAAGAGTACCTCACTCATTAGGCCTTGAAAGGCTGCAGGGGCGTTACTCAAACCAAAGGGCATCACAAGGTATTCATACAGTCCAAAGGGAGTGCTAACTGCTGTCTTCCACTCATGACCTTCAGCAATATGTATCTGATTATAGTCACTGTGGAGATCTATCTTGTAAAACACCTTGGTGTGGGTAATTCAGTTGGTCAGGGACTCAGAATATGGTAAGGGGTTTTGATTCTTAATGGTTATGGTGTTCATTTTGATGAAGTCCACTACTGGCCTCAGGGTGCTATCAGCTTTCCCTACAAAGAACATGGGTGATGAACAGGGGGAGTTGGATTGATGCATAAATCATTTGGTTAAATTTTTGTCAAGATACGCCTTCATTGCAATTCATTGTGCTTGGTTCATGGGATAGAGTTCTCCCCAGGTGGGGGAGGAGCCTGGTACCAAGTCAATTCTAAGGTTGGATGGTCTTCTCTTGGGGAGGATGGAGCAAAGTTCCTTGCTGAAGGCCTCCTTTAAGTCTTGGATTTCTTCTGGTATGGAGTCATGTTCTTGGTCATCCAAAAGAAGTAGAGAGTTCAGGTAGCCTGTGAAATTCTCTGGTACCTGGTGATATGGTCTCTTGAGAGATACAGTGGTAGGTTTCCCATGAGAGTAAAGTGTGACTGAATTGGTGTCCCAGTTGAACTGCAACTTGGATTCCTGACACCAGGGAAATCCCAAGACTAACAGGAAGGCCAAGTTAGAGAGCATAGAGGTGGGTAGGTGGTATGAGTTGTTCCCCACTTGGGCGTGGAGAGGTTTGACAAGACTTCCTACTTGGGCAGGTGTTCCTTTGGCAAGTCTTACAGATGCTAGTCCTGAGGTCTCAAAACCTAACAATGTTGAAAGGTCTTGATCAATGAAGTTCCCCATTGCTCCTGTGTCAATCAGTGTGTAGCTAGCTGTAGTGCCAAATTTGTGGTCTAGAAAAACTGGAAAAAGAGCGTAAGACTGGGTTGAAGATTTATTGACATCTGTGGTTGAAAGAAGATGGCCTGAAGCGGATTGTACCTTAGAAAGTGCCTGGCAATCTTTGGAGGAGTGACCTGATTGTCCACAGTAGAGACACAGTCCTTTGCGGACTCAACATTGTTTCTCTTTGGGGGCCAACTGGTAACCTCCTCCAGACTTTGGGACTAGTCCCTTTGGAACCTTGGCAGGGGATGGTGAGTTTTTGGTGGGTAGAGTCTTGTAGTTGTTCCAAGAAGGAAGCTGTTTTACCTTGGAGGACCATTTCAAGACCTCTTTGGTAATTTCATAGAACTTATCAGGTAATACATGATGGGCCAGGAAGTTCTTGAGCTCAGGGGACAGTTTTGTCTGAAAGAGGTAGCAAGCTTTGGCATCAGTCATCCTGATTGCTTCCTTGAGGCGAGAGAATACTTTGATATAGTCCTTAGTGGCCATTCTGCCTTGATATAAGGTCATTAACCGGTCTCTGAGTTCTTCTGTGGTTTGTGCCGGCACTACAGTAGACAACAAGGAGTTGCAGAAGTCAGGGTAGCTGTTTAGTAACTTCTCCCCTTGAAGGGTGGCTTTGGTGTATCAGATGCAAGCCTTGCTGGTAAGCTTTTTAGCCACATGGTGCACCTTCTGTGTGTCAGTCTGAAATTGTGTGGGAGATGTTTCAAACAGTAACTGTGAGAAAGCTAGGAGCATAAGGATCTTTTTCTTTGTTGTTGTTGGGGGATACTGATGAAATCTGGTTTAGTACCACAGATTGGTTTTGAACCTGTTGAGGTGCAGATGCGTTGGAGACAACAGAGGTCTTGGTATGTATGAAGAGATGAATCAGATGATAGGTGGTGAGGCTGACAATGGCAGTAGTCAAGATGACTGCCAGGCTCTTGATGAGTGCGGTGTAAAGCAGGTAGTTTGAAGGGGTTGATTCTGAGCTTCTAAGCAAGAAGCCCAGGATGGGTTCCAACAAACTGTCAGGGACCCACTTGGCAGGGAACAAGTTCCCTAATTGGTGGGCCAAGGCCCCTAAGTTAATCCCTGCTATTACCAAGCCAATGGGAACCGTGACCATTGTGAGGTGTCCTAGGTGACCCAAGTAGGCAAATCTTCCAAACAGAGCTTAACTGACCAATTATGTAGTATTCCACTACATACATCAAAAGGTAGAAGGAGGTGTAAAGTCTAACCATAGCAGGTTTGGCAGGAGGCGGAGTGAACAAGCAACCATATTGGAATTTTACTTCCCCAGTGGCCAGAGGGGTACTTGAACCATCCGTGGGCTAGGGATTCCTTTTGATGAGCGTCATCTGGAGAGGAGTTGTACCAGTAAGTAGTGGGTGTTGGGTTTTCCAAGGTTAACACCACCAACAAGAAGGAAGCTAGAAACTAGAACAGGAATAGAATTCCTCACATGGCTTCAAAAATAAGTTATCAGAAGGTAAGTGAGTGGCAGGTATAGGATAAAGTCTTTATTGTTGGAACAACTAAGTTTGATAAAGTTAGTACACTTAAATAGCCTCAAAATAGAGGCTGGGCAATTTAAGTGGATAATGGGGGAGATGAGAGGGATTTACCAATAATTTGCATGAATATTATGTCTGAAATTAATACCTGTGATAGATGGGCATTGATTCTGGACTGTATATGTAATATAAGCATAATTCTAACAGAGACAGAAGCAAGGTAAGCCACAAGATCCTGGTAATTTAAGCAGTCCTCATAATGAATATAAAGTAATTTAAAGAGCAGAGCCTCAGTTTCATCTTCTTCTAGTGGATCTGTGAACGTCAAGATGATCCAAAGCAGCCAATCAGCTGCCAAGCGGTAAGTGATGTTATCACTTAACTTGCCAACTTTTTCAAACTTGATTTGAAGTGCAAAAGCGAAAATTGATTCAATAGAATGATTATAAATAGGTAAAGTAAGCTGACTAGTTGATTTTAGACTAACAATAGGTGTTTCTTGAAGGTTCTGGGTTCAATTCCTGTTCCAATCAGCAATATCAAACAAAATAGTGTCTAAAACTTGGTGGCTGTGTTTTTGTGTCTTTGCTTTACCATTACTGTTGTCAATAAAATTAAGGGAGTCAGGGGAGGAATCCCTGACAGATGCCCTTCCTGCCCATGATTTCAGCAAGTTGGGGTTTATCTATATCACAGTGTTACAGCTAGCCAATAAGGTTGTGTTGCACACTCAAAGTTAGCATCCCTGGGCCACTGCTATAAAATATCTTGTCAGGATTGCCCCAATTGTGTACATGGCTTTCCTGGGCAACCTCCATAATTAACTCATACAGCATGAAACATCCTCCATGTTGAAAATTCCAAAAATAATTTTTACTTTATCTTTTATATTTCAATTAAAAACTCAAAATAAAAATTAAAACTTGCTTTTAATATAAGTGTCAATTATTTAAGCAAAAAAATATCCTTGAATAAAGAAAATAAGAAAAATATATTTGAGGATTGTTGACATGGAGGATGTTCCATGCTGTGTCAGGGAATTCTTCCCTGACTACATAAATTGTATGGGGACCTTGGGATCAAACACCAAAACAAAGGAAGCCTTTAACCAAGTATTAGACACCTATGATAGCTCTGGGAGTGACCCAGACAGGATTCAAACCTGGAACCTTAATCACAAGGTTAACATTAGTCAAAACTCAATCAGAACACATACAATACCTATTTATTATAAAAAAATTCATTTGGTTTTTGCTTTCAAACTCAAAAACAACTTTGAAAAGGTTAATAATCTACTATGCAACGGCACTTACTGCTGCACATCTTAATTGGCTGCTCAAACTGGTCTTGACGCTCTTGGACTTGCTTTATCTTCCTTTGGTTAAGGCTCCATACTTGTTTGAGTTTCATTTTCACTATAGTCACCGCTTAATTATGGTGGTTCTTGTGGCTGTATCTTGTTACCTCTTGGTTTTAAATCTCCTAGTCAAAATAATTAAACTTCAGGTACAAGATTCAATAGTAAAGATGATCTCCCCAGCCATAACTTCAGTGAAACTTCATTTTTAATCCTCTTTTATTTGAACCTCTTAAATGTATATAACTCCCCACTGGGGTATTTAAGTGGGTTTTTTTATACCTTCTCTACTTGTTCCAACAATAAAGAATTCCTTGTACTCTACTTGATTAAACTTACCCTATATATCCTTTTTTGAAGCCATGCAGGGAATTTTCTTCCTGTTCTGGTTTCTAGCATTTTTCTTACCTGTGGTGTTAGCCTTGGAGAATCTAACTACAACTACAGACTGGCACAATTCTTCCCCAGACAATTCTCACCAGAAGGAGTCCATGGCCCATGGTTGGTTCAAGTACTCCTCAGGTCACTGGGGAAGGAAATTCCACTATGGTTGCTCTTCTACTCCACCTCCTCCAGTTGAACCTTTGTTAGTTAGGCCCAATGCATCATTCTATCTATTGACATAATTGGTGAGATACTATCTGTTGGGCCAATTCAGCTCTATGATGGGTAGATTTGCCTATTGGGGCCATTTAGGCCATCTTGCCATGGTCACAGCACCCATTGGTTCAGTCATAGCAGGACTTAACGTAGGGGCCTTGGCCCACCAGATTGGGAACTTGTTCCCTCTCAAGTGGGTCCCTGACATGCTGTATGAGTTAATTCTGGAAGTCAGCCTTTCCAGGACCAGCCTGAATCTCATGTGGGAGTCCAGCTGGACACTGATATGGGCTGTGACACAAATCCAAGAAGTTATCCCAAATAGATCACTGAACACAGTCAAATGCGGGTCACAGAAGATACAGACCTATGCAGAAGTAGATGCTTGCATAAAGGAGGTTAAGGGTTGGGTAAACTTAAAATTAAACCCTCATTAAGTGTCAGTCAATATCAGTGTCATGGCCGTGTGTGGTACCATACCAAGGCGCCATTGTTGGAGTCCACCCTTCAGGGTATTGCACACCAAATGTCAGGATTGACCATTCTCCTCAGCTGGAACCCCAGGTCCAAGAGCGGGAATTGAACCCAGAACCTGGATTCCCCTGGGCCTATGGACCGCGGGACTGCCTGCCCGCATTTTTCTGGGGTCAAGCCCCCGCAAGCTGACGCTGAAGATGATGGCCCACCCAGTGAAACAGATTGAGCCAAGGAAGTTAGTGCACTAAGTGGAGTGCCAATCACAACACCTAATGGAGGCAACCAGGCAACAACTATTAGCTTCATGAGTTTGAAGTCTTCACCAGCAACCAATCAAGAGCCAACCCAAGGAAGAGGCACCAGCCCGCAACCTGGCCCCATGATCACAACGCTAGAGCAAGATAATCAGGTAGCTAAATTGGGAGTCATGACCAATAAAGAACTCCTGGGTCAAGCGCCATTTTGCTGCCTTTAGACTCAAGTCCCCAATTCCCCCGGCCCTGCCTTTCCCAATGTCCTGATGACCCCCCATGGAAAATGTTAAGTTTGGAGGTGGGGTGCTGTATAGACCCAAGGACCCCGCGCTCCAAACTTATTGCCATTTTTGAATAAAGGTTATGTTACTTTGGCTTATAGAGCTACTGCCATATTTTGTATTTGCTGTCTATCAGTTCAGTTTGAGATCTCCTGGCCCTCCTGCCCCTCTGTCCACAGTTTTCTGTCCACCTGGCGTCCCCATTGGGCCTATTCATTTTACCAAATATCCATTAAAGCCCAAATATAAAGACTATACACCAGAGAAGATCATCAAACTTGACCTATTAGCCCGCATCCAATCCGCCATCAGATACAACCACCAAGGCCTGTGGATATTCTCTACCCCCAAGCTATTTAGAGGAAAATTCATCTATCTCCCGGCCTACAACATCTATATGGAACCACCCGTAACACCCAAACCAATGCCAGCCTCCTCCCCTGACCTCCCAACTGACCATACCAGTAAGCTTTTTGGAATAGTGTACATCACCCTCACGGGGGTGGTGGACACCATTGTTCCAGCCGCCGGCCTGTGGTCTTGGGTGGGGAGGTCTGCTTCTTACCTTCTAAAGTTAGCTCCTCTCTTATGGTGGGCCCTGCCAGCAAAAACCCCGGCCCAAGATACCCCCAAAACTGGCAGGCCAGCTGCCCGAGAGTGGATCCCTGACACCAAAGCCCAATATAGAAAGGGAAATGGGCGGGACAAGTACAGCATACCAGCTGTGAGTGGACGGAAAGAATCATGGTGAGGTACTATAACCTCAGCAAGACTAAAGACTACTCTATGGACCATAAACTTTATTAAACGTTGTCTGCGTCTGACTTGATTGTAGGGAAGTGGGTTTTATACCACTCATCTGGTCTTCCTTGAAAGTGGCTACTGGCAGCTCCTTGGTGGACTCTAGTAACCCATCCTTTGGTCACAGGTACTTTGGATGAGGGTGAGGAGTTCTTGAGAACAGGGGATAGGGTCCCTATAATCTTGGACTGGGTTGGGGAAGGGAAATTCACTGGGTCTGGGCCATTGGCTTGTTTGGTTAACTCATGGCTGGGGCTGTACTGGGAACTTGGTTTGGCTCATCTGGTTCCACCTTGGAATCAGCCAGATTGCTGGAAGCTGATTGGTGGCTAATTATACCAAGTTCAATCATTTGGGGCTAGGGTTGCTTGACAGTTTGAACTTGTTTATGAGAAGAGGGATTATCATCTGCAGGTGAATATTCCTGGCTGAGTAACTTCCCTTCACCTCTTTAATCAATTAAATAATTGTAAGCTCTAGGTGAGGTGGGGGTTACATTAGCTTGGGACTCTTCTTCAACAGGCCTTATGTGATTGGGAGTGAGAACTGGATCAACCTCCTACAGGTGATATTTCATTACATCAGTGGGTTTACTGGTATTTTCATTGGGATCTGACTGGGTATTGGCAGATGGAGCAGGACTGGATGGGGAGTGCAGATTGGGAACAGAAGTCTTCAGTTCAGAAGAACTAAAAAGCTGAGTGGGAACTGGAGTATTTTCTAAGTTATTCAGCAAACCCATTTGGTACTGAATTTGCTGAATAACCCAGCAAATATTGCTTACTACAAGATGGAAGCCACCCAGCTCATTTTTAGCATTAGAGCTGGTGGCTCTGCTACTGTTGGGGGCTGTCAGCCCCCTGGGCCAGTTAGCAAACTGGCCCTGGTTGCTTTGTTGCTTGCTGTTGAATTTAAGTGGTTTAAACTGATATCTCTTTCAAGAGTTGGTTCCCACCCGCCCTGGTGGGTTGAATGGGGTTTGATTCCCCCTGCAGGTTTGCGCAGTTGCCTGTGTTTTTGCTTGACAGGGGAGGGCGCAGGTTCAACCCTGGTAGTCAAATTTCTGGGCTTGCCAGCCCTTACAATCAGTATCCAGCACTAAATTGATGATGTATTTGGCTGGGCCACATGATACAAAGAATAGAGACAGGGAAATATAGTTCCATCACTTCTATTCTTCAGCACCAGCCAACCCAGAATTAGCCACCCATGAAGCCCCCCTCAAATGCCAAAGCCCTGTTAGAAAAATACCAACAGACCTAAAGCCCGCAAATTTTGGAGACACAAAATTTGATAGTATAAGAATCCTGCTATGTTGAGAATGGCAGTATTGCCATTCTGATAATAAAACTTAAATAAACATTTGGTTCACGTAAATTCTACCCTATATAGTTTTAGTATTTTACCATCTCCACTCCAGTTTGCAGACTCACAGGCCCTCACCACTCCCACTGACAAGTCCACTTACCCCTTGCCTGTGTTATTCTGTCCACTTAGATCACCCTTTGGACCTGTACATTTCACTGAGTACCCTCCAAAACCTGCCTATTCCGAGTTTGCCTTGGAAAAATACTCCTTTTTGTCCTCTTGGCAAGAACTAGATTCACAAAAAATTGGCTGTGAAGGAGAGTGGTACACAGTTCCGCCCAGACTATTCTGCAATAAGTACAATTATCTGCCCACATGCCTGGTGCCAATGACCCTATCTCTAACCCTGCAGCCTGACTGCTCACAAGAAATTGCTATCACTGCTGATGCTGTTTCCACTCAAATGTTTTGAGTACTTTATATTACTCTTATAAGCCTGGTAGACTTCATGATGCCAAATTCTAGCACTTTGTCTTTGCTCAGTTGATCCTTATTGTATGTTATCAAGTTGGTTCTCATCATATGGTGAGCATTACCCTCTGGCCCAGCAGTCCCTCCACCCACGTCAAATAGTGCTCCCATCAACAATTGATATCCTGACACAGTTACAGCATATTCTTTTTTATGTAGCATTAATTAGTGCTGGGTTAAATCTCTTCAATTTTTTATCTTGATGTCAGGAATATTCCTGACACACTTGCCTGGTGGAGAGACTTGGGTTCAACTCTCAATCAAGCTTTTTTGATTTATTCTGAATGTCAATCATGGCATCTTGACCCAGCATAAAAAGTTTGAGAAGGGATTAATTTTACAGGCTCAACATAGCTACTCAGAGGTATCTTTAGATACTATAAGTGTCCAGAACCCATTTGCTGGGAAACATGCCACCAATATGGTGTATGATTGCTGGTAGATTTAGACCAGTGACCAAGGTGCCTATCAAAACAGAGAGCATACCCATATGAAAGATCTCCCCAAGGAGGCGGCATTGTTCAAGAAGAGGATTAAATCTGCCTAAGAAGAAGTAGGCTCCAAGATAGCTTAGCAGGAAGGCTGATGCCAAAGGACGGAATATGGTTAGAGTTTGAGTCTTGGGGATATCCTTGTGCATCTGTTATTTCTCTATAACAGGAGAATTGTGGGATAAAGGACTGGCTGTATACCATACTCCAGGTATTATACAACACCAGGTCTCTTCTAAGTAATGGGGAGGAGTAAAGAACTAAAGTCTGCTCTAGTTCTAAACAAAACACTAGCCCCAAAGGCCTGCACAGAAGTATCTAAACCAGCCATTTATACCCAAATAACTCTCTTGGAAGGACTTGGGTAATCTCATGGTTCTTTGGAGAAAAAGGAGAAAGAAAGTTCAAGTAGTGTGAAAGGTTTGTTGTTTAAAGAATTAACTGAACAAATAATATCATAACAATATTGGGCCTTATATAGCATGTCAGGAATTAAAAATGAAGTTTGCCAGGGGAATGGAGTAAACTTGGGGAATATGGGGGGATGATTTTTGGCAGGAATGGCTTCCCAATTTAACACAACCTGATTTCCATATTTAAATAATTAAAATCCCCCTACTTGTGATAATTGGGGAGCAGGTTAGTAGGAAATAAACCAGGATCTCAACCACAATAAAATTGCAGTTTCAGCAACAACCAATAGGTTGCTGCCAACAATTCCTGGGAGAGCAAAGGAGGGAAGGAATCAACTGAACACCAAAAGCAACAGAAAAAACCAAATAGCCAAATTAGACTAACAAATATCAACCTTTATTAGAGTAGAGAACAATGAAGCAAGGTATTTTACAACTCTTGCATTCATTTAAGGGATGTGATGGGATTGGGGTGGTAGATTGAATGTCACCAAATCAATTGACCAAGGATATGAGCGGATATAAAGGCATTTCTTGAGGCAGAAAGATCTTGACAAATTTTGAATGGACATGGTCAAAAGGAAAACTGAACCAGCTAAAATCTGGAATATGCTTTGGATGCAATTACCACTGCTCCCGGCTGCTCTTGCACATGGTATTTAACCAGAGGTGTCTCTTGGGTGGGTTAGGTGGGGGCATCTTCAGAATAATTCCAAAACATTAAATTGATGGCTTTCTTTGGGCTTTTCAGTAACCTTTTGGATAAATATTCAAACATGATTTGGTAGAAATTCCCAAGCAGTTGGCTGGAATTGGAGTAGAGGCCTAAGAGGGAGGCGTAACTTTACACTACTGACCTCTCAAGCAGCTAGATGTAATTTAACCAAGCTGTTTGAGATAGTACAGTTTGGAAAATCTTCTGGTGGTTGTAACAACCACCTGTAATACCCAAGCATGGTTGGAACTACCTGTAGTAGGTACAGAAGAAGGTTTGCAAACTGGAACCCTGTTAAGGCAGTGGCAATGAGGTAGATGGCCATCAACCATCAGAACACTTTGACATGGGTGTTGTATCTGCCAAAGCTTCCTGAAAAGTAGGTCAATATGTAGTAGGCAGAGGTGTACGCCAAAACAGATATGATAGAGTGGGGTGACACCAGAGGAGGCCAAGAACCAGTGTACAAAAAGTTGAGTTGGCTGGGGTCTTTGTAGTACCTTTGACCCAACCCTTCTGGTGAGGGTCCAAAGGTAGCAGGTCCTTGCTGGTACCCTCCAATCCCAAGGCAAGCTGTAAGCACAGCTGTGAAGATGATATGATTCAACTTCACTGGTTGGGGATTGAGGGTGAAGTAAAACTAAACTAAAGTTTTGGCTAAGAGTAGCATTTAAAAGGAATTTATTGAGGATGGTATTGCTCTCAATAATAGTACCAGCAATAATTGAGAGGGGATCCTTTATTTATAGTATCCTCTCACTTGCAAAGTTTTGCAAGTGGGAGTGAAAACAGTGAATGGGTGAACCCAAGAGTTTGGTTGGTGAGGTCTGGCACTGGGCAATTGGAATATGGCCAAACCCTTGTTCCCCCACTATCTGTGGCTGGGTTGCCAATTTTTGGGTGTGGCAAATAGACCCTGGTTGGAATATTGCCAGGAGGGGAAATAGACCCAAGTTTTCTCCAAAGTCTAATTTTAGACTGGTTGGTGGGGGTTGGCAAAGGTCTGGCCCCAACCAAGTGGTCTGAGTCCCTGATCCCCATTGGTTGGGGCCAGGATCAGTGGGCAAGGTTTGGAGGTTGTTCCTGACTAATTCAGGGCTGCAGGGGTTACCCTATATTTTTATCCCAAATATGTGGGATTTATTTGATTAGACACTCCCCTCAGTGGGCTCTGATTGGCTGGAGGGAAGTGGGGACTGGGACCTGGGTGGATGGCTGGCAGCAGGCTGAGACCCAGGGAGTAAGTGGGAGCTGGCAGGAGGCTGGTGGGTGTGGTGGGCACCTGCGCGACTGTGGTGGGCGCCTGTCTGATGATAAATTATTCTGGGCTTTGCCAAGTTCTGTTTTTACTTTTATTTTATTTTCCCATTTGGGAGGGGGAAATCCATTTTGTATTGGGAATTCTTTGGGTTCTAAATTCCCTTCCTGCCCCAAATTGGCACTATGGGGAAATTTGGTTAATGTCAGGAATATTCCTGACACCACAGAAGCAGATAAAAAACAGTTCTTTACTTGATCTAGATTAAGTACAGAGCTTTGTGCCCCTACAAGTCCTAAATTAAAGGCGGTGGATTCAGATTTAATACTCTTAACCTGGAACGGTATTTCTGATTGTCTGGAAGCCTCATTTTCAGGTGAGACA
Source organism: Entomophthora muscae (assembly GCA_014839935.2). Taxonomy (NCBI): domain Eukaryota; kingdom Fungi; phylum Entomophthoromycota; class Entomophthoromycetes; order Entomophthorales; family Entomophthoraceae; genus Entomophthora; species Entomophthora muscae. Next base: position 36,420 of record QTSX02002310.1, on the reverse strand, counting down.
TAAAGCGTACAGCAAATTTGCCTTCACAATTATAACATCTTCTGGGTGACGGCAAGGATGAAGCAAAGTCCCAGGTTTGATCCCCGTCCCCCCTACTGGATCAACCGCGGGAAGCAATATTTTACTGAAATCAGGTAATTCAGTACAGTTGTTACTAAATAACCAAATATTTTTAGATATACTGGAAATCTCTATATGGGAATTTTGATGCGGGCCCCCATTAACCATGTGTGTATCCTCATTGTTAGAGTTGGCAGACAACATCAAAATGGTGTTGCTGACAATAAGGCAGCCATCGAAATTGAATGCCGTTATATTTCCTAGTAAGCTTTTTTTCTTTTTTTGAATTCTTTGAGACTCAGAACATTTTACTAATTTGTAGGGTTAATAGCATCAATCTGTTTTATATAAATATTATATTTGTTTTAAATTGAGTAAATTTGTCACCTGATCCTTAGCTCTAGGTTTTTATTAGGATTTCAATCGTAATATTTTGATTTATTTATTTTGCTTCAGAGGTATAAATAATTTCTATCACCAGTGTAGATCAAAAGAGCACATATTACTTTTCAGAGCTGTTGAAATAGACAAGCAAAACCAGGTTCAGAGTGCACAGAAGCCGCACACAAAGCGAATTTCAGTGGATTGAATTCTATTGCCATTTAGTATAAATTGCAGATTTATTTGTCTTGTGTGGACTTCTGTGTGCTCTGCACTTCATTTTGTTCATCTGTCTCAACAGCTCTGAAAAGTGAAGCATGATTGCATGTCCTAAACTGATTTTCAATTAGGCAGTGAGGGAGATTAAATTATTCAGCACCCAGATTGACACTATAGGAGATTAAAATCAAGGTGTATTAACTTTTATTTCAACGCTTCTAAATCCGATGAAATCATGCATTCAACCCAATAACCATCCCCGCTTAAAAAATTGGATGTATTCAAGCTTGCACTCGGCCAAATGCGGATTGGGATGGTCCGACTTCAACAAATTAAAACATGTGCAACCTAAAGCTTGAAGGTTTAATTAGTCAAATATTTAAACTTGACAAATATTATAGAGATCGGGACACCAATCAGGGCACCAATACATCTGCCTAAACTAAATCAGACGCCAAGCACTTGATTCCAGCCATTTACATTTAAAGTCTTTATCAAGAGGCCAGTTAAAGCTTGGAACACCTCAGAGCCATTAAGTTGCTTCAAGTTCTAAAACTTTACTGTTCATTACTCTATTTTTGCTGAACTTGGCTTTTCAGTTCTAACAGCATTCTGAGCTGCAACTGTTTTTAAAATCTTTTTATATTCCTTTTCTTTTTGAATTGAACATATCAAGGTAGACAATTTCATCTCTTTCTTTTACTTATTCAATCAGTGAGATTTGGCTTTATGGCTAGAGAATATAAAGTAGGCGATATAGTCTGGGCAAAGCTCAAAGGTTATCCTTGGTGGCCTGCTAGAGTAAGCTCCAGAGAAGAGTTTTAATTTATTTTTAAGATTGAAGATGAGAACCATTTGGATCGGAAAGTGACTTCAAAGAAACCAAAAAACCCTAAACCAGTATGGCCCGTTTTCTTTTTTGGCTCTGAGGATTAGTAGTTTAAGTTTCTGAAGCTAAATCTAACATCTTTTCAGTGGTTGGTTTGGTAAAGACTGCCTGCAGCCATTTTTAGAAGGGCTAGCAGAACATGGCTCCAGCGGAAAGAAAGGCAATAGTTTCTTAAAGGCCTTGCGTCAAGCCCAGGACCCCAAGCTTGTTCAAGAAAAGAAGAATGAGAAAGATCTCAGCGAAATCAAAACAGCTTTCTTTGATCAACCACAGAAATCCATCACTCCTAAAAAAGTCAAGAAAGAAGAAGTTCAAGGATTCGTCCCCAATAAGAAAAAGCGTCTTTCAAGTTACGTTGCATCACCAGCCAAGCCTAGCTCAAATAAGCCTGCCAATGATTCCAGCTCCCAACTCGAGGCTGAAACTGTTCTTCCCCGATCAACTCGCACTTCAGAAAATGCGGCACGTACTAGCCCTATAGCTGAGTCTTGTTCTCGGGGCCGGGAGTCCAGTCTGAAACCTGCTTCTCCTGTACCTTCTACAGCCTCTCAGGAGAACGCTGATCTTGAAAGTATTTTATAACCTGAACTTCTATTAATCCTCAATAGCCCTCAAGAGTCTGCGCCAGGACATTCAAAAAGCAACTGTCAAAGAAGGATATGCTGTAAGCCAATTCGTTTTATATCTTACAAATCATTAGGACCATGAAATCATTGCTGAGCGCCTGATCCAGCTTGAGGATACCCCAGTCACAGCCTCAACTATTATGGTGCGCCTTTTTTTAACACGTCTAATCTTCTGAAGCAATCAAAAATAGGAAAGCTGCTCCGTCATTTATTAACAAATCACATTCCCACCAATGACTATGACTTCAGAGCTCGATTCCGGTCCTTGTTTACACACTACAAGGTTGTTGTAGCTGAAGCACCTGAGGCAGCTAATTCTTCCCCAAATAACGGAGAGGCTCGGGGTAAGGCTAATTAGTGTACTGGTATGTCACGCCTCAGCTCGGCGTGTGCCATGCTGGCGATTTATTTCCATGACATTATTTATCTATCCAAGAGCCAAATTCCTTCTGTTTATTATAACATGTTTTTTTTAGAATCTCAACACTCCTCGAGTGAGTCTAAGATACGGTCACAGCTTCCAGAGGCACCTTCAAGTCCACAAAGCAGCACCGTTAAAGCAGAGTGCAAACAAAATGCCCCGGAGCAAACCCAAACACTTGCTCTAGCTGAGCCAAAGCCAGATGAAAACACTACCACTGAGGATTTTAAGCATGCTGAATCAAATGCTGCTGACAATTCAAAGCAAGATGAATCTCTCCCTGCTGAGCATGAAGATAACAAGATCCCCCCTTCTGCTGACCTTTCCTCTGAGGATAAAAATGAAGCTGTCTCTCCCAAGGAATCTTCTGCTTCTATTCACAACCCAACCGAAGTTCCTGTTGCCAATTCCCAAGCTCTCATCTGCACTGATTGAAATTTCAAATCAAATAGTCTCAATATTTTTTTATTTTATTCTATATAAAATTATATTCTTCCTTCTAGATTATAGCATTCCAGTGTGGCATCCAGCAACCTGGTCACAGATGCCTAATATCTCTCTCATGCCTCTTTCTATACTTAAGTTTGGCAGTTGGAATTTGAGGCTAAGTAAGCAATCAAAGGTTGTACAATTTAATCTTGACTTAGATCTCTCAGCCATTTTGCGAGCATGGCTAAATTTAACCGTCTGTTATATTTACCTTGGTTTATTATCTACATGTATAAGATTTAGTTAAGTCATGTAGGTAAAAGTCAGCATTATAACAAATTTTTTAAGGTTAGTCATAAGTTAAATGCCAAGGAGCAGATCCTGGTCAATAACTACACAATTAGTATCTAACATTCTATCACTTGGTATCTTTTCATTGAATCTTTTTGTTAAGGTATTTTATAAATCGCAAATTTTGAATATCTTTTATCAATTAAAATTAAAGTTCTAATTGGGTAAATACCCTTAATATCTTGTAGCAGCTTTCCCCCTACTATAAGTAAAGCTTCCTTCAATTTGTACATTGATATACTAACTAACAGTCAATTAAGCCAGATTATCTGGTAGATAGGATATTGAAGTTAATTTTACCCCCAAAAATTATATTTTAGCGATTTAGTTGAGGTTTACTTTTTAATGCACAGATTCCCAACCCAGTTGCCTCATCAAATCTAGTCAGGAAACAGTGTACAGAGCAACAAATTTAGCTAGTATTTATCCTCTCAGTTTGGGTAAGTATATATTTTTAGAAAGTTCCTCACACTAACCTGTTATAAGTTGTGGTTACATATTTGACTCCTAATATTATATTCTGAACTGGTATATCTGAAATTACATATAATTTCAAAGTGTTCAATTTAAACTGACCAGTCTACATCTTTAAAAATATCAGAGTATCATAATTGCGGTAAAGGATCAAGTCTAAAGCTGAGTGTACACCAAAAGCTTGATAAGCTGCCAAACCATTAGGATGGTACTTGGTGGCTTAATTTTAATTAGATAGCATACAGTAGTTTTAAAAGCTATGGTGACAAATAAAAATAATTCAGATTAAGCCGAAATGGACTCAGATTTAAATGAAATCAAAAAATGAATTTATATTAATTTACAATAGATTTGGGTTCATTTTAATTTCGTTTAAATCTGAGTTCATTTCGCTTGTCGCCATAGCTTTTAAAACCACTGTATCTAATAAACCTTTGAATCTAAGTCATTCAAGCCAAAAGCATACTGTGACAATATCTTTGATTACTCTCTCAGGAAATCATTTCCCCAAGTAATTCCCTGATTAATGAACAATTAATGGCACTCTTATCAGATGACCATCTTATATGGGGGTCAAACATTTCAAATCCTATGAGAAACTACCTGGACAGGCCCCACGATGTACATGGATAGTATGCGGCTTCCTGTGATACTATATATCACTCTATCTTCATATCAAATAAAGTAGCATCCCCTTCTAATTTCTCCCTTTATTTTGTTTCATATATTTCCAAGAAGTATATACTTGATAATACTTTCTTTATCAGTATAGAAAAAGCTAATTGAAATTTGGGCTGGAATATTGTTGTCGTAAATCCCACTATTAATGCTATTTCAATATAGCCTACAAATTGCAATACTTGCAATGACCTGGTTGTATTTGCTTTCAATTTCAAAAGTTGCCCCCTTTCCTTAAATGGGTCAACAATAATATCTACCCATTCTGGAATGTGCTACCTGAGTTATTCTGATCCTGGTACAAGTTCAGCCCAGTCAGCCACATTGTCTACCTATTGAACAATCTCTGCTCTCATTCTACCATTTAAGTAGAATCTCTTCTCTAAATAAAACCAAGTTTATCCACATTTGTGTTGGCTTCCATACCATTCAAGCTTTTCCCTTACTTTTGCCAAAAGGAAACCTCTCTTTATTTGTTCCAGAAAATTAAGGTATTTGTAAAGTCACTTCCCCCTTTAGCCTTGGATAGGACAATCTTCCCACGTCACACCAAAAAATCTCCTCAGAAGCCAGCCAGCCAAGCCCCTTAACTCTCTTGAAGATTTAGCCCACATGGTTGATGAGAGATTTGTGTTGGCATACCCTTCCCAGGCGGCAAATGTTGACGTTTGGAACTCTGTTCCTACTTGGGAGGAATCCCTGATTAATTTGGACTATTTTTTGGCTTGGGCTTGACCACACTTAAAACTAATTAAGTCTAAACAATCAGGCTGCGCTGCTGCTAAATCATTAAATTCCCACCCAACTGGATTGAATGGTGAGCTGCACCTTTCATTTGACAAAGGCCAACCAGAGTTGGAGTCAGAAATCACTGTAAACCCTCCCAGCTTGCTGGAGCTGCCTGGCAAAATTTCTTTTGCAGTCAATCAACCCTGCACCCTTGGGTCAGGTGACCTTGAATTTTGAATCCCACCTTTAAAGCAAGACAGGAGACTTTTGGTCCCCTGCTTGCTCATTCTTACAATTAAAGTTAGAACCTTCACAGTTTCAGGATTTTGGTTTGTTTGGAGTCCCTTTTTGTTGGTCCCTTTTGATTTTCTAAAGTGTTAGTATTGGATTCCTCTTTCCTTACCTTCTTCCTTTGCTCCCGGGCCTTAAGCGTCCTTTCAAAGTCCCCATATATGTTGCTAACATACAGGTTAAGGCTTGCCACTTACTCTTTAAAAGAAACCAACTCAAACTTAAAATTAGTGACTTAAACAATATAATTACCTATTTTAAGTTTGACCTCATTCTTCTTTTGCTTTTGCCTCAGTTGTTGTCTCCTATACGCTCTGAAGCTTTTGAACACACTTTTAAAGTCCCCATATATGTTGTCTATATATGTGTTAAGGCTTGTCGCTTTAAAAGAAACCAACTTGAACTTAAGATTAGTGATTTAAACAATATAACTACCTATTTTAAGTTTGTCCTCATTCTTCTTTTTGTTTGCCACAGTTGCTGTCTCCTATATGCTTTAAAGTTTTAAACACACTTTCAAAGTCCCTGTATCCCACGGTTACCGTTCTTAATTCCTCTTGGCCCTTTTTGAACTTTCTTGCTTGCCCTTTTATTCCCTTGGTTGCTTCTGGAAACCCCAAACTAAAGAAACAAACTGCTGTTTGCTGGGCTCTGTTTTAGACCCAAGAAAAATTTTGGTGCCCTTTGTTAAGTTTGCTGCTTTCACCCTGGCACCTGCCTTGGTAATGATATGGTGCACCTCCCCAGATCTTTGGGATCGTATTTCCCATTCATTTCACCATGTCAGTGCCAACCCTAATCAGCTCATGCACATGTTTGAGGACATCCCCAGACAGGCCCAGGATATCCTTGCTACTAGTGAGAATGTTGTGAGAAGTCTTACCTCCAATGACCTTGAGTTCCCTGCCCTCAAACCAGTCCCCTCAACGCCCCCAGGTTTGATCTGCCCAATGTCCCTTCCCTCCTGGACCAATTGTCTTGTTCCAAGAGGAAGGTTTGGGTACTGTGGGGTTCCTGTCCACCAGTCCCCAAAGTGTGTCCTGGGTCATAGCCAGGGACTGGCTGGAAGGGGTTATCATTCTCTAGTAAGGGAAAATGTATCTCATAAATATGTATAGGGGTCAAAATGGTCTTTTTATTCCCTCTCAGAAGGAAGATCCCCTTAGAAACCTTCTGGTATATGGCCCAGGGAGTCAAGGAAACAATATGGGTTTGCCAATACTTGGAGTCCTCCAACAATATTGATAAGGAGCGCCTTTTGGGGAAGCTTTGAATATAGAATTAGGAAGAGAAGAAGTATATTTTGTTGGATAATACTTTAGACTTATATAGCTTTAGCTGTGACAGGGATTTTAGTTGGATCAAACCCAGGGGCTGGTCATGTGCTGGATGGGTTCAAGTTGCTGGATACCTGGTCAGTCATGTGATATTGGTTTATTGCCATTTCTGGTATGTTAAATGGTATATTGGAAAGGCACCAAATCAGGCAATGACTGGATGTTAAGTGTGATGGCAGTAACCGGAATACTTGTACATCCAGACCCTTGACACACCCCTCCCTTAAGGGGTTACTCGGGTACATCAGGAGGGGGCTTTGTCTTGACAGCTGCCTCCTGATGTTCCTGGAGTTGTTTACTAGTGGGCACCAACTGGGCCGAGTGTTCTCTTTTGCTAGGGTGGAGGCAAGATCTGTGATACTTTTTGGTGATGGGCTCTTTGGCACCCTGGAACTTAACCAGGTAGGTGTTCCTGTCTGGTTGATATCTGATGATTCTTCCTGGTCCTCTGTGTACTGAGTCTAGCTTCTTTCTGTTCCCAGCTAAAACCCAGACAGGGGAGTTGATGGGGAGTAGGTCCTCTGTTGAGGTTACCTTTTGGGTTTTGAGTCTCTTTGTTTCTGCCAGTTTGGCTTTGAGGCGTATGTGTTGTAGAGCTGGTTTCTATTCTACTGTGGGAGGTTTTTCCGGGGGGATCTTCACATATGGTTGATTATTGCGGGTGACTATTTCTGGCTTGTACCTGTATGTTAGTTCAAACAGTGAGTAGCCTGTCCCTTGATTGGTACAAACCCAGGATACTAGTAATGTGTGTTTCACATAGAGTGGCCATGTGTCTTTGGCTTTGCCATCCATTATTTTCTCCAGGGTTCTGATAAGGCTGCCGTTCAGGCGTTCAACTCTGCTGTTGGTCTGTGGCCTGTAGGGCAAGGTTGTGGAGTGTTTGATGTTCTTTGTTTTTAGATTGTCATTTACTATTTGGCCTGTTAACTCTTTTTCTCCATCTGTTATGATGTAGTCTGGAGTGCCGTAGTTGGCTATGATTGCTTTGTTAATGAAACAGTTGATGGTTTCTGCTTTATGGTCCTTTGTTGCCCAGCAGATGGGCCAGCGTGTGGCAAAGTTGATGGCTACAATCAGGAAACGTTGATTTATTTTGGTTTCTGGGAAGGGTCCTACTACGTCCAGTCCCCAAACCTTAAATAGTTTGGGGTCAGGTACTGGGTTGACTGTTGGCTGTGGCGCCTTGGTGCTGGCATATTTTTCACACACTGTGCACTTCTTTAAACATTGATTATGACTTGCTTCAGGTTGGGCCACCATACTATCTCTTTTAATGTGAGATATAGGTTGTTAGCCTTTGTGTGTCCTAGCAGACAAGTGGTGTCTTAGTATAGTGTTGACTCTTTGTGCGAGTGGAATTTATGGAATGTGTTTATCCTTGATGATTTGGTATACCATGCCATTTGATAGGTGGAAATGCTTTTCATTCCTTACTAGTGTATCATGGGTTAGTTTGTGTGTGGAGGGATCCTTTCCTTTTGTCTTGTACTCAGTGTTGTATAGGTTGGGCCAGTCAGGGTCCAGGTGGTAGGGTGATCCTCTCTTGGCTGGCATAGCCTAGAGAGAGCATTGGCTGTGACCAGCTCTGTCCCCTTTTTTATTGGATGACCAGGTTAAGCTGTTCCAGAAAGGACATCCATTTGGCTTGGCGCCGTGCGAGTGCATTCTGAGTTTTGAAATAGATTAAGGATTTGTGGTCAGTTAGTACTTGGACGTTTAAATGTCCTTCAAGATAACATCTCCATTTCTTGCATGTGTGATATATTGCTAGCAATTCTTTATTGTGTATTGGGTACCTTTGCTCAGTGTTTGTTAGTTTTCTGCTTTTGTAACATACTGGCAGGAAATCTTGCTGCCCTGGCTGGCGGATGTGTAGGACTGCGCCAATGGCGGTGTCACTAGCGTCTGACTCAAGCTCGTAGCACCTGTTGTTATTAGGGTATTGCAAGATTGGTGCTTCAATAAAAGCTTTTTTAACAATTGGAAATTCTTGTTGCATTCTGGAGTCCAGATGGATTTCTTTTTGGCATTACCTTTGGTTAGGTCATTGATTAGTGCGGTGAGCTTTCCGCAGTCTTTGATGTATTTCCTTAGGTAAGCTACCATACCAAGAAAGCATCTTACTTGTTTCACGGAGGTGGGGCGTTGCATGTTATTTATGGCTTTTATTTTATCTGGGTCTGCTTTGATGCCACTGTCAGAGACAATGTGGCCCAAGAACAGGAGTTCCTTTTCCATAAATTGGCACTTACTAGGCTTAGCATATAGGTTGTTCTTTGCAAGTTGATCAAGTGTCTTGCGGACATGCGTGAGGTGTTCCTCTTTTGTCTTTGAAAATATGATGATGTCATCAAGGTAACATAATGTGTTTGAGAGTCTGTTTAGCTCCTGGTTCATCATGGTGACAAATGTCGCTGGGGCGTTTGCCATCCTAAAATTCATTACTTTACATTCAAACAACCCAAATTGTGTGCGGAACATGGTTTTTGGTATGTCTTTCTCTTTAATTTCAACTTGATTATAACCAGATATGAGGCCAATTTTCAAGAAAATTTTTGCTCCAGAGAGTTTTTCAAATAGGTCTTCTATGAGGGGAAGTGGGTATTTATTTTTTAATGTACTTGCGTTTAGTGCTCTGTAGTCAGTAATAAGCAAAGAGATCCTTCTTTCTTCTTTACAAAGAAAACCGCTGTCCCCACAGGGATTCAGATGGGCAAAAGAATCCTTTGGCTAGATTGTCCTTGATGTGGGCTTTAAGTGTTTGGGTCTCTATGGGGGAGAGTCTGTATAGGGGTGCTGGCTTAGGCATGGCTTTACACAGGTCAATGCCATGCTTGACTTCCCGCTTGGGGGGTAGTTCTGTGAGTTCTTCTTTAAATACATGGGCGTATTTGTTTAGAAGTGTTGCAAGTTCTGGGCATTGGATCTTGGTTGTTTGTATTTTATTAAATTCAGAGTACCTCATTGTGTGAAGGGTACTATTTTTGGTTAGATGTTCAGAGTCATCTTGATTTATGACTTGGACAAATACTGTGTCTCTTAGAATGAGGTCGTTGGGTTCTTTGAGGATGTTAAAATTGACTCCATTGTGTTTGATGGTCATGGTTTTTGTTTTCCAACATACACTGGGATTCACTCAGGTGAACCATTTCATGCCTGCTACAATGTTATAGTTTATGTTGTTCATGACAAGGCCCTTGATGGACGTTTGGATGCCTTGGAGATCAATTCTGAAGGGAGTTGTTTTGCCTTTGAGTAGAACTTTTGACTTGTCTGCCATTCTGGTGTATTTGAAGTTAGATTTGATAACTGGTATCTTGTATTTGGTTATAAATGGTTTGCTAAACATGGTGTGTTGTGCACCAGAGTCAAATGAAATTTTATGTGTATGAGATTTGTAAGTGCATGGATAGACAAGAAGTTGTGAGCAATCTTTATTTTTATGTTCATAAAAATGGGGGATTGCAGGGCACATGGGATGTGAGCAGAAAAGTTTGTGCCTTGGTACAATTTCTTGTCATGTTGGGGGGAGACAGGGACACTTAGGCCTGTTCCCCCTCCTCTTTTCCCTGTTCCACTTTTTTGAGTCCTTCAAGGTCAGAGAATGTGGGGTCAGATTCATAGCGGGTTACTATTTTGGCATTGTTAACTTTGGTAGTGTCCTCCTTCTTGGGACAGGAGCAGTTTGTGCTTTGGCTATGGTTGCCATTGTTACAATTGGAGTTGCTGTTGCTATGATTGGTGTTCTGGCGCTTGTTACCATTAGAGTTGTCTCTGCCATTGCTATTTGAGGGGTGGTTGCCGTTGCGTGCAGCATATTCCATGTTTGCACGTTTTTCAGCATGTTTGGCTTCTGCAATAAGCGCAGGCATGGAGGTGTTAGCCTCTGGGCAGATGAGGGCAGCAACAGAGGTTTTTATTCTATTGATGAATGAGGCTCTAGTTGTACGTTGTCAGCTTGTGCTGGGTTTTGAATTTTACAGTGTATTTCCTCAAATTCATTGGTGTAAGCTGTGATAATGGACTTCTGAGGAAGATCACTGAGCTGTATTGCAATGTCTTGGAGAGATTCAGTGACACAGAAATTGTGTGTGATGTTGGCTTTGAACTCCTCCCAGTTGTCAAGCTGGTCGTCAGTTTGTGAGCCAACCCAGGTGGCAAACCAGTTAGCTGCGGCCTCGTATAGGCGCTTGCTGGCTTCTTGGACCCATTTTTCATTGGGGATGTGGCTGGCGCAGAGTTTTGCGGCTGAGTGGTCTAGCCGGCAACTGTGGTAAGTTTGACTCCCTTAAACTTGACTCCCTGGTACTTGACACTTTGTTGAGTACCAGGGAGTTGAGTGCCGCATATGTGAATCTATTAGTATTTTTGGCTTAACTGATTTTAAGCTAATTTTTACTAGTAATTTAGGGGTTCAAAACCAAAAACCAAGGTTAAATTTACTTGAACTTGACTCTGTTTAATAAATTGGTTAGCTAAAATACCAATTTAAGGGGCAATTTATAAGTAAATTTACTAATAGAAATGAAAAACCTGTGTTTGACACTCTAAACCCAAAAGTGACCAGTTCAACACTTTTTAAGCCAAATTTTAATTTTATTAATAAAATACTTATGCGCTTATATAAAAATTGTTATTTACTATTATATTTTTATTATTAGTGTCCATAGTTGTTGATTAGGCTCCCAAGCACCACTATACTGGATTTAGTGGTACAGATATTAATCAAATACCCCACTTGTTTTACATTATGTCATTCCCTGGTTTTTGGATTAAGTGGTGCCACATAAATTAAGCCCAATTTATTAAGAGATTTCATATGTAATTTATAAAAAACTGAAACTTGACACTTTCTTTGTTTGACTCTATCCACTTGACACCTGATTGGTTTTGGATTTAACTAATCAAAGGCTCAGAATTAAGGCTAAATTAATATGTGATGCACTATGAGCGCCACTCAACACTCACCCACTCGACACTTTAACTTGGGGATTAGTACAGAGAGCTTCTTAACGTTTTAACCAACACTATGGTAAATAATTTACTCCCAGCTCCTCCCAGCATAACTTAAACACTAATAAACACATTCCCATTCATTTACTTTTTTAACTTATGTTGTATTTTTTTATTTTTGAGCATACAAAACTGGCTTGCTTTTGGGTTAACTTTTGAACCCGGTTTAAATTTAAGCAAGTTTTATATGTAAAAAACATAGTAAATTTGATGTTTCTGCTCAACTCCAGCATACTCAACAGTGAGAATTCAGCTTTTTCCGGCTGTTTGACAGTGCCAAACTTGACACTTTACTATGTTTTGAATTTTCAACTCTCAATAAAAAAATTCCACATAATATTTTTATTTTTTTGCTAATTAAAATCTACTACTTTTTCTGCTGCTCTCCATATAATTTTCATATATTTTTTTGATTTTCAATTAAACTTTTACATTGATTTAACACTAAGGTGTTATGCTGAACCTAACATCTTTGATGCTTTATCATAAATTCACTTATTTTCTATGTTTTAACCTTTATATCTACACTTTGAGTTTCTATTTTGCTTCTATTTACTTTTTTATGTTTTTTTATAACTAAAACTTTATTTGCATACTTTTCATTCAACTTTTGCTTTGCTTTACCTCTTTGTGTTTGCAATATCTTCTCAATCATTTTATTTACAATGCTAAACTTTTCTTTAGAAAAAATCAAGCAAGAACAGCCAGCAGCCTAAGCGCCAAGCCTCCAAAGGCTCCAAAGAAACTGCCTCCACCCCCAAGTGTGCCAAGAAGCCTGCAAAGGCAAAGTCTCCAACCCCATCTCCTCCCACTCCATCTCCTCCTACTCCTCCACCCTCATCTTCTACATCCCCTTCACCTTCTCCCCAAAAATCATCCCCCAATAAATCTGATGGTGATCTTACCAACCACTCATTTTATCACTCAGAGGCTGACTCCGAGCCTACCAAGGAGCGCCGGACCAAGAAGGCAAAGGCTGCCAAGGAGCCCACCTCTTCTTCTGGTAAGAAAAAGGAGGCATCCAAGCAGGCCTTGAAGAATCCTTCCCCTCCCCCTCCCAATGGCTCTTCCCCTCCTTCTTCATCTGACCCCCAAGATGAGCCAGAGGATTACTCCAAGAAGTTTAAAGCTTCTGGTCATGTGGCTTGGGATCCACTGGCCATCCACAACATTTGCAATGTGGACAGAGAGTTTAAAGTTCCCAAGCGCTTCCCCCGGTACTTTCTGATCATGTCTGTAAAGGGTGGCCCTGGTTATGTTGCTGACAATTATATCTTTAATTGCAACAACCAAAAGCAGCAGACCAAAAGCAAGCACTTTGTCTGCAAGGATAAGACTTGCAGGGACCAGTTGAACACCAAGGGCTGGGAGCAAGTAACGTTGGAGAAGAGGGAGCACACTTGTGAGCCCCCCAATCATCTAATCACTTGGATGTTAAAGTGGTACCTTGTGCAAGTAATACCCACATCCTCTCATCTTTGCGCATCAGATCTGGCCATCAAGGCCCTCCAACATCTCAAACCCAACAATCTCAAGTTGGTACCAACACAGGAGCAGTTGGTCAAATTCATCAACAAGAAGCATATTGCTGCAAATCCCCCTCCCTCAAGGCTTCTGACGTCCTCTCTGAGCTCACGCTCACTCATGAGCTTAAGCAGCTTCTTAGTGGGGAGCGCTTCCTGCTTCATGATGACGGGCCTGCAGCCAAGGACTGTATAATCTGCTACTCAACTCAGCAGAACCTGATGGAGTTGAAAAGGACGTCAAACTGGCTAGATGATGGTACCTTTGGCACTTGCCCCTGGATGTTCAAGCAGTTCTGGATGATTCATGCCCAGATTGACATCCAGGTGATTCCACTTGCATTCTTTCTTCTTTCTGGGGCCACTGAGGCCATTTATACCTGTGCTTTTACCATCCTCCGCCAAGCACTTTCCCTCCTTCCTGACAACAACAATGCCAAGAAGACCCCCCTACACCCACGCCAACCCTCTGCCTCTGACAAAGACCAGGCCACCCTGGACTTGGAGGAAAAGGTGAGGCTAAGAGCTCTTAGGCCTTGCATATGCATTATGGGCTTTGAGCCTGCTCAGTTCAATGCATTCAAGCAGCTGTTTAGAGGGGAGGTGCAGGGGTGCCACTTCCACTTCCGCCAAGCAGTTGCTCGTAACGTGCAGGCCCACACGGAGCTTAGTAGGTTGAGCCGGAGGAATACTTTGGACACCTGCAGATTTGTGCCGGCACAATTTAGTGCCTTGGCTTTTTTAAAGCCAGAGAACACTACAATGGGGTTCAAGGTGCTCTCAAAGGATCCCTACATAGTGAAGCACCCATATTTCAAGCCTTTCCTCAAGTACTTTGAGCCCCATTGGATTGGGAAGGTTGTCACGCAGAGGCAAGGCAAGGCCCGTGCCAAGGCCAGCTGGAATGTGTACCAGGCGACAGTGAATGGTGAGCCCAAGACCACCTCAGAGCTAGAGGCTTACCACAAACACCTCAAGGCCAACTTTAGGCTCCACCCAAAATTCAATAAGTTCTTTTCCCTCTTGCAGGACAAGCAGGAGAATCCATCTCCAAGCTGTGTGATCTCTCCAACCGCGTCCCCCACCAAGCCAACAACCCGCTGTACCCTCTTCACCAAGGCCATCCAGGGTGCGGCCAAGCACAAATACAAGGACTCTGAGCTTAAGCAGCAGCTTGAGCTTATTGCCACTGCCCTCCTGGAAGGGGCCAAGATGAAACGGGGAAAGAATGATGAGGAATAAACTTGCTTGCTTGCTCGGTTATATGATTTTAACTTTTAACTTTTAACTTTTTAGCTTTAATTTTTACTTATTAGCTTTGATCATTTAGTTTTTAGCTTTAATTTTTAAGTTTTTTAATTTAATTAGATAGCAGTGATTGCTCTATGTATACATGGTAAGTTTGAGATGAATATTTATAGTTGGAAGTAAGTGAAATATCTTAATTTTTGTTAATTTCCAAATTAAACATATGATATTCACAGTTATGCTTATATGAACTATATCAAATAAATGTTAATATTTTTTCATATTTTGCATAACTTTTATTGTTGTGTTTTTGTTTATTTTTGTTTCATTGGAATTTAAATTTTTATGGTAATCAAAAATACTTTTATAATGAAGAGTGTAAATTACATAGTAAAATGAGAAATAGTTGCTTATTTCTCCTTATTATCATTAGTTAAAATACACTTTTTATTGCATTTTTTTGAGTTCTCTGGGGTCACATTAGTATACCATAGCTGTCAGGCTTAATTTTTTATATTAAAAGTTTTCAATACATCAAGATTCATTAATTAAAAAAGTGTCAATTTCCAGTTGTCAATCAGGGAAAAAGCTGAATTCTCACTTTACTATAGTGTCAACTACCAGGGAGTCAAACTTACCACAGTTGCCCCTTGATGACACCTCTGTGAAAATCTATGCCCTCCAATGCTCACTTTGGGTTCTCCCCAAAGCTCCCATAGGGGCATACACAAGAAACCCTACCAGTCTGTTAGGTAGGATGCTTGCTTGCAGACCTCCTGTAAGTGTATCAGGGTATGTAGAGCCCTCATAGCTCTTCCTCTCCCTGGCAGCCTGCGCTTCCCGCTAGGGGTCCAAAACTTACAGCCCTGGTAGGCAAGTCCCCTACCATGCTGGCATACACTTCTACCCTGGCAGCCTGCATTACCTGCCAGAGTCTAAACATCCTCTAGCCTGAGCAGCACACGCTACCCATCAGGTTGGACCACTACTTACCCCAAGCAGCTAAAGTTCCCTTCTGAGCTATCTTATTCCTCACCCCTAGCAGCCACAGTTTCCTTCTGGGTGAGGACCTCTAGCCCACAGCAGCCAATATCTACTGCTGGGTGGAGACAACATCTGCCTCTAGTAGTCTCTAAACCTACTAGCTAGGCCTTAACTTCCCTAGTAGACATCATTCCCTACTAGGCCTCTACCTTCAACAAACAACAAAACTTTTACTTGGCCAACATTAGCCCCGCCTGCAAACCACCAAACATGTGGACTGTCACAGGTACCCTAGAGTCTGCTCCCAAGTGCACTTCCTGGCTACTTGGTGGGATGATTCTGATGGGTTTGGACTCCTATTTCCCCTAACTATCCATTGTGTACTCTCTATGGACGCCCCTTCAAGCAGCTGTACCAGTCTTGCACTGGATGGTGTCCTGGTGGATCCTTTCCCCAGGATGGGAGCCAAACTTAGTTAGTTTAGCCCCCCTCTCTCACAGTATTTCCATTGATTTTGCCCTGAAGGCTAACCCAAGGCTAGCATTGAACCTCAACCCTTTCATAATAAAGGTTTCCCAATATTTCCTCTTGGATGTCTTTCCCAAGAGATGAACATAACACTGACAATAAAAAGCAAAAATGGAAAACAAGTTCAGCCCACAAATAACAGACTTTTTTTCTGGATTATCAGCAGGTATACCTTGTTGTAGAGCTGAAAAAGTCAAGACGTCTGGGAGTCTTCAAATTAATAGTAAAACATTGTGGTGTCAAGTATATACTTCTGGGAATTATAATAAACAAGATAAAGGGGAAAATTAAGAAGATAATGATACTTTACTGATATGAGTTTAGAGTATTATATAGTATCATGAGAAGCCACATACTGTCCATGTACATCATAGCGGTCATGAGAAATGTCCAAGTAATGCTCTGCTTAGGTGTCATGAATGACAGTTCAATACTTGTATTGAAAACCTGGGAATCAAACCCTGGGTCTCAGAAAAAGCCTTGTTACAACCAGGATAGACAGAAGCCAGCCAGACTGCCATTTGGGCCAAACTCTGGACCGCCAGAGATATCTTGCCCCAACCAGGAGGAGCAGAAACCTGCCAATCTGCCAAGTGTCAAGACTGAAGGTTCAAAATCAACATTGGAAACCCTGGAATTGAACCCTGACCCTCCAAAGGCTACTCAAGTCACACAAAATGAACAGAAACCTACCAACTTGCTAAGTTTCAGACCTGAGTTGTTGAATTACTCCAAGACCTTTCAGACTCCTAAAGACAATTCCCCAAATGGACATCATATTGCTTTTAACCACGTGCCACCAAAGACCCAGACATATGCTGAAGTTGTAGCTTGCCTAAAGGAGGTTACAACAAGGCCTCCTGCCAGTCCCGCCAATGATCACCAGCTAATGCCAGCCTCAATTCCAGAATGGGTAATACAATTTGACTGCTCAGGTGATGTGGTGAACAGTAGCAGCGGAACAAAGCATCACCACTTCTGTTTATCATAGCAAGCATAACTAGGATCCACCACCCGCAAAACCAGAAGCCAAGGACCAAGCCCTGCCAGTGAACTGTCCCCAGAACTGAAGTCTGCAAAAAGCAAAGAAGCAAAACCACTTGGTATAAAAACCCCAGCAGTAAGGGGATGATCCCATTGTGATTTTTGATAATAAAGTTTTATGAACCTTTGGTTTGAACAAATCTAACTTTATCTAGTCTTAGTGATCTTTCATCTTAACTCTGGCCAAGTAGACCATCAAGTGACTACCCCCTCCAGGGACCAACCTGCTGACCCTCCTCAGGCACTATACTTTCCCCCTGGAGCCCCATTTGAACCTGTGCATTTTACCAAATACCCGCCCAACCCTGCCTACTTGGAGTATGACTTGGAAACTATCCTCATTGCTGATCCCTTGGCAAGGACTAGAGAAACCAAATACATAGGATGCAAAGGAAAGCGGTACAAGAGGCCTCCAAGATTGGTTAAAGACAAATACAATTTTTTGCCTGACTACTTTATCCCCATGACTCCGCCCTTAACCCCTCAACCTGACCACCCAATGGAACCCCCCACCGCCACAGAGACCATATCCACTCAACTGTTTGGAGTACTCTACATTACTTTGACGGGAATGTTAGACACTATGGTGCCCAACTCAGGGCCCAGGTCTTTGCTTAGGCAATCTGTATCCTATATTATCAAGTTAGCACCCATCATATGGTGGGCATTACCCACTGGCCCAGCAGTACCCCGTCCCAAGTCAAACAATGCCTCTACCTATGCCTGGCTTCCTGACATTAGGAGTCAAAAGGTTTGATCCTATAATAAATAGGAATTGATAGAAGTGCCACCAACTTAATGATTAGTTGGGGAATCACTTGGGAATCACTTTCCAAGAAGGAGTAATCAAAGATGTTGCAACAGTGGTAACACTTTCACTTGTTCTAAACAGTATAAATGACTTAAAATTAATGAATAGAAGCCATATTTAGCATCTTTTTTCTTACTTAAATAAATATTCTTATCAGGGCCCTAATCAGCCCAAAAAAGTTCTGGTGTATACCTGTCTAAAGGCTTGCAAATTTACAATCACACAATTTACAATCAATTTGTTGACTAAGGTTTCAGTAATTGACATCACTATTCCTCCCAAAACATAATCAATGCCCTGAGAAAAGTTGACCCAGAGAGCATAAAAAACATGACAAAGCATATTAAAAAGTATTTTAATTTTCCCAACTACCAGAAAATAAGGAATTAACCCCTAAAAGTCATCAAATGAACTACAAGATTTGAGCTGACCTTCAGACCCCAGAATTTATGTATTGATATCCTTAAGCAATCAATCATATTATGGCAGTATCATAAAGAGTGAAACAGATGGCCAGCTAGCCAACAAAGATCTACCACTAATCCAAAAAGCATTTCCCCAGAAGTATATAGCTGAGGAAGTTGGGAATTTCTTCCTTGTTGACATATCTAAATACATGGCTGTTAGTTAATGCAAATTGAGCATTTTAAATTTGTGAAGCTTTTTATATTACTACAACCCTTATACTGTTGGTACTTTCTGATAGAGAATAATTGAAGCTCTAATGTCAGCGCTAGAAAACTGAGCATAGTATTGCTGTCTCAGTACCATCAACTTTTGTATCAGTCCCTTAAGCCTAATCTTGGACCAATAATTATATCCTGCTTCTGTACTGTAAGAATTGAGGGTGCAGATTAAGAAGAAGCAAAACCCTGCTCTCAACCATGATTGAAGTCATGGTTTAAAACAATCAAAAGGTTGTTGCCAAAAAATCAGAGCAAATACAGGTTAGAGATAATTAACTGAAACCCTAAAGCAACAGGTGAACCTTTAATGACCAAAGTTACTCATAAATTTCTAGCTTTATTAGATTAGAGAATAATTAAGCAAGAGTATATTCCAACTCTTAAATTAATTTAAGGTAAAAACTAGGACTTGGGTGGAGGTAGGGTAGTCCAAAGCTAATCAACTAATAGGGTGGGGTCAAGCATACAATTCCTGAGGCATGTAACTTTAAATAAATTTTCAAATAATCAAATTGAAACAGAAACCAACTCAACTAAAATTGGGGGCTGTCTTGAATGCTCATAACAATACTCCTGGCCGCTCTTGCATATGGCTCTGTGACCAGGGGGTCTCTTGGGTATATTAGATGATGACATCTTCCAATTGCTTAAACAAGTATTACTATGGTGACTTTTATTGGTTTATTTTTTGATATATGGAGAATATATAAACACTTTTTTTTGTAAAGATCCACATGATTTGGCAAGAATTAAAGCAGAGTTTTGATGGGGGTGTAAAGCTACATGTTCTCCTTTTAATATCAAAGATTTGAAAAGATCTGCCGCATTGCCCTTTCAAGCAAGCAAATGAGCACCTCAGCTGGAGAGCTTCCCCTTGTTACCACCAATCTACTTTATGGCCACAGCAAGATTGGGTTTGCCTATGTAATCATTATGGATCTCACTGAACAAGTGATTTTCATATGGAAGCTTGGCGCCCCTGGGTCACTGCTGCCAGCTATGTGATGAGAATTACATCCACTATTTACTAGGTCTTCTAGGTCAAGACCTTCCCCTTGGTAAAAGAATCCCCTGAAAGTAACCAAGGCCATGATAATTTTCTTTGGATTTCAAAGAAAAACATATCTGAATTCTAAAATCAGATTATAAAATCTTCAAGAACTATAAATAAGCCGCTTAATAATAGAAGCAGCCAATCAAAGGATGAGTGGAATTTCCACTTAAGCCAAGATGATGATAAATCACACATTTTATTAATGAACCCAGAAATGAATACACTTTAATCAGAATAGCCACAGACTACATCAAACTTGATCAATTGGTGAAGCAGTCAATTACAGATTCTTCTCTACCACAAAAGTTAATCATCTAAGCCAAACTCTCCCATTCAAGCACTGAATTAGAGGAAATTTCCAATTTTCAATCCCTATTCCTTAATCTTTTAGGCTAAAGCCTGTTTAAAGCCTTTTATCATTTATTGATTATGAAGAAAAGCATGATTCATGGTTAATAAATCTTAATTCACCTAAATGTAAAGCCTTGTTCAATAAGGAAAAATATTTTATATAAAAACATACAAAGCCAAATGTTTTAGATTTAGTAAATTAGGAGAGTTGAACCTGTTTGCAACATAACTTTCAGAAATAAGATATAAGTTTATAACTAGTAATATTGGGTGATAAAGTTGGTAAGATACCTAAAAATAATATATAAAAAGTATGTTCACTAGATTCTTTGTTGAGACCTAAGGCATGCCATCATTTGAAAACTTCTTGTGAGAGTAACTTTTAAGAAATTTTTAAGCATTAACCTTAAAGTTGAAATTACTAAAGCAAATCAGCAATATGCTGATTTACTGTCAGGGCTGGAAACTGGGTTATTGATTAGAGAAAGGCCACCAAAAAGTCCAGCCTTAAGACCATCAAGTAACTCAGCTTATCTGGACAGGAAAGGACAAGACAAGTAAACAAGATAGAAGTTGGTCAAAAGATTTGAATATTCCAGATTTATTTGAGGATCCAAGAAGAAGAATGCTGGAATATGAGAGTGGAGAGAGATAGGAGAATTTATACAATTAGTGTTTGAAGTTTGAGAGGAAGCAGGGTTATTTAAGTGGAAATTGTTTCAGAAGGCAAGTATTGTATTTGTAAATAGTGCAATTTTAGCTTTGTTCGCATTTTCTAGTTTTAGGCTTTCAGAAATGTGCTCAAGTATTGAGATTGGTTTGCTAGATCATGAGATACAACTTAAACAAGATGAGATCTTTATGCATTTAAAAAACAGGATTTACATGAATTGGAGGACTCAGAAGTGTATAATTAAATCAAAGTTGTCATAAAGGCTAATTTAAAGAAGCTTCAAACTCAATTCAACAATTTAAACATATCAATTAAGCCCAGAAAAAAAAGTAATTTCATGTCAGGAGGATCCTGACATTTACTATCTCTATTACAAAAAATAGAATCAAAAAAGTTAAAACTAAGCTTAAAAAATCCAGTAAAAAAATCAAAGTTTTTTTTCAAATATCAGAAATAAAATTCTATAAATTCTAAATTTAGAAATAAGAACTTGTAAATTTAGTAAAATATTTTAAATTTTTAAAATGAAGCTAAAAAGGTATATAGCAAGGGGATACTAGAATTTTATCTTAAACTACTATTATGTGATATTTATTGTTATATATGGTAGTTATGGGGAAAGCATATCTCACAGTTGCAACAAGGAGAAAATATGAAGCTAAAAATTTAGCAACTGTTTGTCAGAAAACATCCTTGGGCAGCTGTTCTGTCAGAATTGGGGATGGGGCAGGCCACAGGTTGAGAAGGAAGAGCTCAACAGAAGATTTGTGCTAACTTGAAAACATAATAGAGGAATTGACCCACCTCAGGGGAGAGGGCAACTGAAGGCTCAGCAACAGAGAGAAAACTGTCCTCATTGGAGGCAAGACTCTTAATCAGAATTTCCTCCTTTGCTATTATGCATTGGTCCTTCCCAGATAGGCCATTCAAAAAGTTTAAGAGCTTAGCTGGGTCCTCACCCACTGAGATGGCAAAGGAGAACAGGCAGTTTCACAACTTAGGCAGAGTGGACCAGAGCATTAACAGAACTAAGAGCAAAGTAAAAGCCACAAATTTGACCAGAGAGAATATAGTGCTTAGACTACTGGGAATATTTGGAGTACTCTGAGAGAGTTTTTATACAAAAACCAAGAAAAAATTCCTTGGTCTATAAAAAAGGTTTTTGGTAAATTCTGTGCTTAAAGAGGGCAACAGGAGATGCAAGAGCCACAGGAAGGATGTTTAAAATGTAAAAGTTTGAAGTTGGTTTTTTGCTTTAAAAGCCAAAAAAATCAAAACTAAAATAAGATTTTATTCAAATTATCAACTTAAAACCAGGGTTCAAACCAAAAGCAAAAGAGCACCAGGTAAAAGTTGACACAAAATAAAACCCAACACTTTAGGGGGCAATTGCAGGAACCCTGAGGCCTGTGGGAAGAGATAGAAGGTAATAAAAATAGTAATTTCTCTAACCATTTTAACAGGGAAGGGCACCAAGGACAGAAGGTCAAGGCAACACTTTTAAAAAGTCATATTACAAAAACAGAAAAGCAAAGGCCCAGGAGGGCCTTGCTTTTAATTTTAAAGGGAATTTGTCATGAATCACATTTCTCCCAAAATAAGTGGTAAACTCCAATTAGGAGAATCAAACTCAAAACCTTACTCTGAGTGTTGTGGGGATTCTGTGGACCCTTGGGCTGCCCACTTGTGTTTTTTACAGCTAGCCAATGAAAGAGCTTAACAGGCAGTGATTTGAATCTGA
Organism: Entomophthora muscae; assembly: GCA_014839935.2. Lineage (NCBI taxonomy): Eukaryota > Fungi > Entomophthoromycota > Entomophthoromycetes > Entomophthorales > Entomophthoraceae > Entomophthora > Entomophthora muscae. The sequence continues at coordinate 13,876 of QTSX02002310.1, read as the reverse complement.
TTAATCAGGGGAATTTGCAGGCCTGCCTGGCCACAAATTTGTAGAGTACAGAGGAGCGTCATAGGCTGGTGATTAATCCAGACCAATCTAGATTTCTGGAAGAACTGAACCAACATGATGTCACCCCTGTCATAGCTGACAAGCTTTCTGAAAAGGGGTTTGCTGCTCAGCATAATGAGTCAAAATTTAAAGTGAATCCAGATGGTTGGATAGAAGTCCAGGCCGCCTGGCCATGTGATCTCTGGCCATCAAGTGACCCTGAAGTTAATCCAGAAGATGCACAGTTCATGGGGCAAAGGTTGATCCAGCTTATAGTTTCTGAAGGTCTCTTGATCCAGGATGACAGGAACACCAGTAGCAATGATGAAGCCATAAAGATGTTATTGTCAGGAACATCAATTTGATTATTCCTGCCAACTCTGTAAAGAACCCCTCACCCTTGGCCTCCTCTCCCACTACTGAAATTAATATAACCCCCAAAAAGTATTAGTTTGTAGTAAATTTTCAAAATTACCTTTGAATGTTGCTTTGAGTCAACAACGTCAATACCTTCTTGAAGAGACAGGAATTGTGTCATGGCCGGGGGCTGTCATGTACCAAGGCATTGAAGGGGAGCTTAATCCATCCAGTTAATGTGTAACAAGGGCCCAGTAGAGGAAGGGAGTAGAACAGGTCAGGCAAAGCAATCCAGCAGCTAAGGGGCGATAGGCACCAAGGTTGGGAATGACGGCTTTGGCCAGAATGAGGATAATCAGGATGACCATCCCGGCTCTACTGTGGTTGTAGGGCTGAGGGAGAGGAGGGGCAGGGGAGCTATAGGGAATGCCAGCCATTCCAGGATCTGGACCTGGCTGGTAGTCCATGGGTGTAGGTCTAGGGTGGTACTATAGTCTTCTGGTTTGACTTCTGCTCAATTGGTGTATAAATTGAAATCCTAATAAAGCAAACAAAACTGAAAGATTCATTCACTTTATTTGATGTTGTATGCACTTGATTTAAGTGTGGGGAAGTGATTTTTATACCACTCATCTGGTCTACCTTGGAAAATATTACTTCCTACTTTTGGTGAGCCCTTGATTTTCAAACTCTTGGGTACTGGCTTCTGGGAAGTAATGGGGAGCAGCTTGGGAAGTGAGGATTGGGATCTGAGTGGCAGGGACTGAGCAGGGGAATTCTCTTGGTATCTGGAAGATAATTGGCTTGCTCTATCTTTCTGAGATTTTACTTGGTTGGAGCATGGGGTTGGGGAAGTATCAATAAATTCTGCAGGATTGGGTCCATTAATTGGTAATTGGTGTTTATAATTAGCTTGGTCACAGTCTGTAGGTATATCTGAACCTTGCAGTTTAATTGAGGTGCTGTGGGAAGCCAATTTATTGGCTACATTATTTGCACCCTCAATTTCTGAAAGGTTATTAACTGTCACAAGTGACAAACTCCTATTGACCATGCTTACTGGAAAACCTCAACTACAGGATTTGAACCCTGACACCCTGCGGGCCGCCAGCCCGCAGATTCTCGGGCAGGAACCAGAACAAGATTTGACTTCAGAAAATCCTTAAAATCTTGATGAGTCAAATTCACCTATATTGACACTCCCCAAATTAAATGTTCCTGTTAACCCAGCCAATCAGGAGGCAGGCCTAGCCATAGACCCCAAAATAACTTGGGCCACCACAGAAGGAGAAACAAAGAAACTTCCTATAGAGCGCAGGCCGCCCAGAGATGACCAACCTCACTACCCAACAAGGGAATTCAAGTATTCTCAGTTCAAACCAGCCAATGAATTAACTCCCGCAATGGATGCCACCAAGGACAGGAAAAGCCTGGTAAATGGTAACACCTGGGCCAAAGAAATTTGTAAAAGTTTTCCCATGACAGATGGGCATACTTATACCCTGGACTGCCAGGAAGTTTCCCATTGCCATTCTTGCAATAAAATGACATGAACCTTTGGTTCAAATAGGTTATTCCATATTTTATTTTAGTTCTATTTTATTTTCAGTCTACCTCCCGCAGTTCTGTACCTCACATCCACCAACCCCACAAAACTGCAGACCAGCCTCCTGAACTATATTGTCCCCTAGTAGCTCCCTTTGGCCCAATACATTTAACAGTATACAAACCCAACCTGGCATATTTGGAATTTTCCCTAGAGGAAATCCTGATCCATGACCCAGAGGCTATAACTAGAGAGACGGAGACTGTTTACAGAGAAGGGACTAAAGTCATCATACCTACTCTTCTATTCTGCAACAAGTACAACTACTTGCCCAACTATTTAGTTCCAATGTCACCACCTCTCACCCTGCAGTCTGACTGCCCACAGGAATCTGTTACAGCCAGTTAGTCCACTTCCACTCAGATATTTGGAGTGATGTACATCACTCTTACCAGCTTGATAGATTATATGGTACCTGCCAGCAGACCTTGGGCTCTCCTGGGCAAATTGTTATCTTATATTGTAAAGTTGGCCCCAATCTTGTGGTGGGTCCTCCTTGCTGGGCCCGCGGGCCGTCTGCCCGCAAGTTCCCAGGAACAGCCCACAGGCTGGATCCCTGACATTAACTAGCACATCTGTGCAGTTGGTGGAAGGGGAAACAGCATCAGGAACCAGAATTCTTTGATCTGCTGGTTGCATTCTGCAGCAGATCTGATTTAGAGCGGCATTGGGGGCTCCCATCCTGATTGTGGTATTAGGGCTGGGTTCCCCAATGCCAATGGGGGCCGCAAGCTCCCCCAGGCCAATATTAAAACTAGCCCCAGGACAGGTCCCAGTCTCAGGTCAATTCAAACGGCTCAAATAGGCCTGGGCAGTTTGAATTAGTCTTTGCCCGCCCTGGTGGGTGGTTGGGGGTTCTAATCCCCCAGCAGGCTTTTGCGGCCGCCCTTGCTTTTGCTTGGCGGCCAGGTGTGGGGGTTCAAACCCTGTTCCTGCGTTCAACGGGCTGGTCCTTACAAATTGAACCCAGGACCTCTCCAGACAATGACGGGTTCCTAAAAATCAATTAGTAGTGAATTCAATTCAAATCACCTGTTATCTTCTACTAGTAGCAACCAATCAGATGTTGTGATTCTAATTTGAAATGAAAATTCAAAGATATACAGTGACAACGCTGTTAAACTGATCCCAAGTGCATACTTTCTGTGGCGGTTGCCTCCAGTGGTTGTGCCCCTATGTCAGGGATCCAGTCTTGGGTGGGCAGCCTGTTGTTTTCAGGGGTAACTTGGGCCAGGTTTTTTGCAGGCAATGCCCACCACAAGAGGGGAGCTAACTTTAAAAGGTATGAGGCAGACTTCCCCACCAAAGACCACAGGCTGGCAGCCGGGATTATAGTGTCAATCACCCCTGTGAGGGTGATGTACACAATCCCAAACAGCTTGCCAGTATGATTGGTTAGGAGGTTGGGTGCAGAAGCAGGCATGGGTTTTGGTGTCACAGGCGGCTCCATGGACAGGTTGTAAGCAGGGAGATAATTGAATTTTCCTCTGAACAACTTGGGTGTTGAAAATATCCACGGGCCTTGTTGGTTGTATCTAATAGCAGATTGTATGCGGCCCAGGGGATCAAGTTTGAGTATCTTTTCTGGGGTGTATATCTTGTATTCAGACTTCAGAGGGTAGTCAGTAAAATAGACAGGTCCAAAGGGTACACCAGGAGGACAGAAAACAGCGGGCAGAGGGGTAGGCAGGCCAGGAGATCTCAAACTGAATTGGTAGGCAGCAAATACAAAATAAGGCAATAGCTGTATGAGCCAAATTAATATAACTTTTATTCAAAAATGGCAATTAGTTTGGAGCGCAGGGTTCTTTGGTTTATATAGTACCCCCCTCCAAACTTAACATTTTCCATGGGGGTTCCATCAAGGCATTGGGAAGGCCAGGGCCGGGGAAACTGGGAGCTTGAGTCCAAAGGCGGCAAAATGGCACTCATCCCAGGAGTTCTTCCATTGGTCAAGAATCTTGATTTGGCTGCTTGATTGTCTTGCTCTGGTGTCAAGGTCATGGGACCAGGCCGCGAGTCTGTGCCTCTTTCCTGGGTCTGCTCTTGATTGGTGGCTGGCGTAGACTTCAAGTTCATGAAGCTAATAGTTGCCAAATCAGTACCTCCATTAGGCACAGTGATTAAACCTCTGTTTGGTGTGATGATTTCTTTGGTTTGGCTCTTTCTACCGCATGGATCAATATGCTTGGTGTCAGCTTGTGGGGGCTTGATCCCAGAAAAACACAGGTGGGCGGTCCCGCGGTCCACAGGCCAGGTGGCCCAAAGGGATCTAGGTTTGGGGTTCAATTCCAGCTCCAAGGCCCAGGTTTCTAGGGAGGAACAATTGTCAATCCTGACACCCTACCCCTGGCTCCAGAATATGTGGGGCCAGTGGTAATAATCCTCAAGTTTCTTGAACAGCACTTGGGGAATATTAGGGGCACAAACAAACTCCACTTTTTTATGAATACCAGTTAAATTGTGTTTACACCTTTTTTGATTGGTAATTCATTCTCAAACTGCCCCAAACTCTATCTCCTTATTTCAATAGCCAAATTTATGTTTCTCAGTTGGTATATAAGCTGGACAGACCCAGTCTTCACACTTGTTCAGTTAATAAAGTCAATTTCTTAAACCTAGTTGATTTTCTCTTGCTTGTTTCCTTATTGAAATCCAAAGCCATTAGATTACCCAAGTCCTACCAATGGGAGCCATTTGGGTATAAATTGTTGGTTTTGTTGCTCCTTGTGAAGGCCTTTGCAGCAAGTGTATTACTAGGAACCAGAGCAGATTCTAGCTCTTCCACTACTCCTCAGTATCTCAATAAGTTGTGGTGCCAAGTGATACCAGGCATATGGTATGCCGCCTGTCAGGATCACTCCTGACATAGCTCTGAATGAGGATTAAAGAAAAAAATAAGCACAGTCTAGTGCAAAAGGGGATAATTGCAAAATGCCTGTGAGATTCCACTGCTTTATTAGCCATGATGTCATGGTTGCATAGATAATGCAATTCATGCAATCATATCACAGCTCTTAATAAACTGATGCTAATGCCCAACCCCGCATTAAAGAGCTCTTAACAGCGCCTAAAATTTATCTTAATAAATTAAGTCAGGTCAAAAAGGCCAATCAAGAGCTAAATTGAGCAAAAGCAATCCCCCTGCATGAACCCCCCATCACATGAAATGATGTCATCCATGCAAGTGTATCTCAGCAAATAAGAAGGCAAAATGATTGATCACTCACTCATTTTAAAGCTCTTTGTATTTTTAGCATCATTTAATAATGAATAAGTACCCGTTAAGAGTCCACCTTGCACGTAAAACCAATTGGAACATAAAACCTTGGGAGGAATCAATCAGAGAAGTCCCAGAAATAGGAGATAAAAATAGAAGCAGGCCATGCAGTCCTTGAACAATTCAGGAATAAAATCTAAACCCTGGCCATCAATCCTAGCACCAACCAATGGTGATCTGGGACCCAGACCACATGGTTTCTGCCAGACTCTTGCCAAACCTTACTACTCAGTCTAAAATTAGACCTTGAGGAAGAATTAGGCACATTTACCCTACTGATAGTAAGCCATTGTCTACAGCCAGGAATTGACAATCCAGACCCAGATAGTAGAAGCACAAATGTTTGACTATATTCCAAATGCCTGATTTCAATCTTCATCACCCAGTCTTTTGAGATTCTCTATTCCCTGCTTTCACTCCCACTTGCAAAACTTTGCAAAATGGGAGATACTATAAATAAACACCCTTTGAATATCTGATAGCTAAGCTATCATTGAAGTTCAACCAAATCTTGATATCTATTTTCTTCCTTAATTATAGAAAGTAAGTTCTGCTGTGTCTTTACAGCTTGGCTTTACACCGCCACACCTTTGTCCCTGAACCCTCCTATTACGGAAAAACCACACATTTTTATGGACAACAGTCAGCCTCTCTCACATTTCTTATTCCATTCCTTGGATTTGGCCTTCCTGCTTAACTACCTGGGAGCCTACTTCCTTCTTGGTAGATTTAATCTCCTTCTGGGGCAATATTGTTTGCTTGGGGAGCTATTCCATATGAGAATGGTATCCATCCCATCAGTTCCTTGGTTACAGGGTTGAACCCTTCTGTGGCCATACACCTTCTTGGTGGTATGTTTCTGAGTGGATGGGTTCCTGAAAGTTATCTTTGGACTACCAGATGGAGGTCATTCCAACAGAAGAAATGACCGGCCAGAAGATTCAGAATGGGCCCAGAACTCTCAGGCCAGATGAAACTGAGCAACTCAGCTATCATGTGATGGGTTAACCCAAACTTAGCATTTTAAATGATATTTAAACTCTGGGAAGTCTTGTTAAAATGATATTCTTATTCTGGAATAAAATAAGATTATGGGACCTTGGTTCTACCATTTTATTCCTTATTTAGTCTTGGTTGTCTTCCACTTTACTACTGTTTCAACAGAAAATCCTGGCCTGACAACCTACATTCCTGAGGAAGCCACTGAAACCCAGCTCATGTTTTATTGTTCGCCCAGAGCACCATTTAGACCGCTGCATTTCTCTGACTACCCACTTAAGCCAGAATACAAGGAGTTTACCTTGGAAAATATCCTCTGCTTTGAATGCCTGGACTAACAGAGAACTATGCAAACAGTATATCACAAAGGTTTTTGGTATGAGCATCCAGTTGCCATATTTTGTGAGAAGTACAACCATTTGCTTTCCTATTAGACAGATATGGAAACACACCCAACACCCAAACCTGACCGCCTACCCCCACCCCAGATCTGTCTCCTCCCACAGCCAGTTAATATGCAGGCATAGCCTATGTTACCTTGGCTTCTTTAGTTGATACCATGGTACCCTCCACTGGATCTTGGGCCTTGGTAGGCCAATCAGAATTTTATCTCATCAAGTTAGCACCCCTCCTATGGTGAGCTCTCCCCTCCTCCCAACAGAGCAAGCTGGCAGCTGAGGCCAACAGAACCCTCAGTGGGATGTGGTATACTGACAGAATTATTAAGAATTAGTGCCCTATTATAGGTCACCAAAATAGAGTGTGATTCTGGTTGGCTACTGGATAAAATTTTCAACCATGTGCCAGGTGGATTGAAGTGCTTTACTATATTTTATGGGGTCAACTATGATTGGTTATGGATGTCTGGGTGGGTTTGCAGAGGGTAATTATCAGATTTTAGGCAAGACAGGGCTAATAACATGAGAGAAAATGGTTGACTGGAACAATTCATTTTCAAATGAGGGCAAGCCCATGCCAATAATAAGTCTAAATTAATTAGTGTTTCTTATAAGGTTGGAATAAGGCCTTTTGGTGGTGTGTTGATGCCTTTTAAAGGGTAGCTGTCAGGGATCTACTCATTGGGGAGTCTCTCTTCAATAGAGTGGAGAAGATTTCCCAGGTTAAACTTGACTAGAGTGTATCCTACTGGGATTCCTATCATTAACATATGTAAAATGTGACCAAATAAGCATAATCTTGCCAGGAAGGAAGTGAAGTGGTTTAACAGATAATAGATTCTGGTATATCCCAAGAACAACCAGGGGGCTTGGGATGAATAATGGGGGAAATTGAGATATTTTAATGTATGGGGCATGACAGCAACATGGTCCAAAACAATATCAAATGGAGTCTTCTTATTTATTGGTTGGAGCTGGTCCAGGGGATTTAAAAAAATTAGCCTGGCTAAGCCCAATTAAAAAACACAAGGCCCATACCAAAAGAATGAGCTTCATGTGATGGCAGAGAATCCTGGGTATCTACTAATCAAAATTTAGAGGATTTTGAAAATATAGATTTATGGAAGTGAATATAGGAATATTAAATTGTTAGAGCAATTGGATCAGAGGTAATTGTTCAGCTTAAATGCTGGGCTCAAGTGATGAAGGGAACATTGTGGTTACCAGGTGGACCTGCAAGAGTGATTTGATAAATATTGCCTTTCAGAACTGCAGCAGGCTGCAGCCTGCAATGCAAGAAGAAGTGATTTGGGTTATTGAATTGCAGTATTCTACTTTACTATGATTGGGGTTGTATTCTAGGCTTGGATGTGTAGTACTTCTCTGGCTTGGTTGATCTGCATCCTTTTATTTGATTTGTAGTCTCCCTAATAATTGTTGACACTGTTTTAAGCATTTAATTTTATCCTGATTGGCTGCATTGGGTACATCAGAGCCAATTTTAAATGTTATGTTGCTGTTGCTGTTGGGTTCATCATCTTGTATCTTGATTTTCAAATTTAAAATAGAGTTCATGTAGTCAATTTGATTTTTGCTTTTGCTTTTGTTAATCAGTTTTGAATGTGTTTTTGAATTGATTAATTTGATTAATTGATTATTTCTGTTATTTCTTACTTCTGAATTTATAAATGCAATTTCTGGATCCTTCTGCATGCTAAGAGACCCAGGATTTGATTTCCTTCTTGCAAAAGGGATGAAGTCCCTTACATTAGTCTAGAAAAAATCTCTCATCATTTTGGTGGGCCAAGCCCTCCAGGGCATTCAAGGGTTTGGTGGGATTCAGGGAAGATTTCTTGGTTTGTCAGAGAAAAAAGACATATCCAAGGCTAAAGGGGAGAGTGACTCTAAATTTAAGAGCAGACATGTATATGTGCCTTGGTTTATGAGGCAGGCTGATATTAATTTTTTAGGCAGAAAGAAAATCATATCTATCTTTAAATAACCTGGGCTCATTAAAATACCATATACCTTTAAAATTAAATCTGGTTAACTATTTTGTGTGGTCTAAGGGATTAGATAATAATATATTCTAAGGTTTAAAATCCTTAAAATCAGGCTTCAGAGAATACTCTATAAGATGAATGGGCCTACAGGGTGCTCCAGGTAGACAGAAAACTGCAGGTGAAGGGACTGGCAGACCAGAGAGAATGGTGTTCTGATGGCAGATAGCTAGAATAAAACATGAAAAAAATCAAAGCCCCAATAGTTTATCACACTTCTTTATTTAAGAATAATGATGAAGCCTAGTGCTGGGCTTGAGGATTTGTATAGTTCCTCATAACCAGGCTTTTTCTCTAGAGGCTGTGCATTTGATGGTCAAGTATTTGGGGTCAAGCAGACAGGTGGGCTGTCTGGGTTTTTGGGTAATGAAATGGCACTGGAGAAGGACAGTATTTAATTGAAAGGTTTGAGTAGAATGATAGTTTGATTCTTCTGTTCTGTAGTGATATTTTTGGGAGTAGCCTGGTAGTTGTTATTCTCTTCAGTGGCAAAAGACCTACAGGTTTCAGTACTTATTTAATCAGCTGTTACAGTAGAATGCCAAAAAAAAGGGATAGTGTGACCTCAGAAGACAAAAAACCAATGTAGATTCTCAGCTAAGCCTTTGAAAATGTTGAAAAAATTTAATGTTGTTATTGACAAAAAAAATCAAAGCTGGAGTTGCACAGATAGCCCTTGAAAATCTGGACCCACTTTTCTTTGTGCCAATTAATTATGATAAGAGAATTACATGTTATAAATTGTTTAAAGGAAGCAGTGCTTGACCCGCTAATTGCTGAAAATTTTCAAATTATGATGTCATTGAGTTGAATTCTAATGCAGGCCCTTCAACTGCTGAAAATGTTTGTTTTGACCAATAAGATACCACAGAAGCCCCATCTCCCACATCCTAAACTCCCTTAAAACTTTCTCATTCCCCTTTAGAAACTTGTTTCTAGATATCTAACTCACCTTATAAAAATAAAGTAGCTTGAACCCAATGCATGAATATTTGGGCCTTTTGGCCCCTGTATTTGAGAATATTGCCTCTTCAGCAGTTTGAGCTGCTGCTGACTCTCTGGCTGCCCCTTGGCCTGCTCTCTATCAAACCTTGACATCCAGCTACTACTCCAATTTTCCTCTACAAATCATTTTAATCTCTATAATTTAACCTTTGTCATCTGCTCCACTTCTATAGGTTCCAAATTGATGAAGCCCTCCTCCCAATTTGGCCTGCTGTGTAAGAATAAAGTGGTAGACTGCTCTATTTAAAGATAAAAAAGAGGATAAATCAAGTAAATTCTCAACTGCTTTAAAGTACTAGGCCAAATTAGGAGGAGAGACTGATGAGTTTTGCACCATATTTGGTATAGCATAACACCAACATGAGTATATAAATGATAAATAGTGTCAGGAATGACAATTTAGACGTACCTGAATCCCAAAGTATGGAGCCAGGATCAACCCCTGAAAAACCCCTTTGGAAACTGCCAGGTCCAAAGACTGGGAATCCAACAGCTCACAACCAATTGATAAAGTTGTTGTCAACCTTCTAGGACCTGAATCCTTAACTATCAAGGCCCAGAATGCCCTGGAAAATCAACTAGAATATCTGGGAATAGTACAACCAACAGTGTGAAAGTCATTGTCAACAGCCTTCCTAGAAGAAAACCCCTTTTTCTGACCGCAAATGGCCAGGGGTTCAAAAGGCCCAAGTGCTGTGAAGCCCTGAAACCAAAATTAAACACAAAATTGGGCCCCTTTGCTATCAGGAAATGGTAAATTGGGGGGATTGCTCAATTGTTTAATAAGGCCCTCAATTGCTTGCAAGCTCCAATAATAACTAGTGTGGCACCTTGGCAAGCTGCAGTCAAACCCATGATCATGATATACCAGCCAATGCCCTTCCCTTCCCAGGTCCCAGTGCACAATTTCTAAGCCAATTTGCAAGTATCACTGAAAATGATGCCACTAGGCCTCTGGTGATACAAAAGGCTATGTATTCCTCAGTAAGTATAATTAGTGAGGAATAAAAGCCTTCCTCACTGTTAACATATTAAAATAAACTACTTTATGCCCAGAAATCATTATTTTCTTGCAGGAATTATCTATTTTTGCACCAATATAATTATTTTGTTTGCATCTTTTTGTGAATCTACTACACAATACAGCCTTGCCTATCCTTTTCCTCCTGGTTCTGCTCCTGTCCACCTGGTTAAGCCACTTTGCACAATTGACTTGGAGTTCTTCCACTCTCACTACCTGGATCTTTCTCCTGGCCACTCTAGAGGCCCAATTCTGACTATCATGAAGGAGACCTCCTCCACTCCCCCCTTGCCCAATGTGCCCCCTGCCCAAGACATCAGTAAGTTGGGGTCCGTCTATATTACATTATTGGGGCTGGCTGACCAGGTTATGCCCCATATTGAAAGTTGGTGTCTCTTAGCCACTGCTGTGAATTATATATTCAGTATTGCGCAAAATGGGTATATGGCCTTTCAGGCCCAGCCAGCCTCCCCTGTGTGAGCCCAGCTGGACTCTGGTATGGGCTGTGGCAGGTGTCAGGGAACCAACCCTGATCTGCCGGCCTGTTAGCATTTGGGAACTTGCAGGTTGTTGACTGGGTGGGCAGGGCCCACCAAAGGATTGGTGCTAACTTGATGAGGTAGGACATTGACTTGCCTACCCACAATCACAGACTGGCAGCGGGGACAATAGTATCTATTACTCCTGTGAGAGTAATGTATACAATTCCAAAAAGCTTGTTGGTATGGTCCAGTGGGAGCTTGGTGGCAGTGGCAGGCATGGGTTTGGGGGTGACAGGTGGTTCCATGTCTATTTGGTAGGCAGGGAGGAAGTTATATGTATCTATGAACAGGCTGGGTTTGGTAATGTACCATGTGCATTCTTGGTTGTATCTGGTTAACTCTGTAGTTCTGACCAAGGGATCTTGGGCTAGCATGTTTTAAGCGGTGTAGTCCTTATAATCAGGATTTAAGGGGTACTCTATGAAATGAATAGGACCAAAGGGAGCACCTGGTAGGCGGTACTAACTGGCAGGCCGTCAGGAGGGTCAGATGATCTTTGAGTTAACTGGCAGATGACAAGAATAAAATACGGCAATAATTGGGGGAACCAATATCTCAACCTTTATTTAAAAATGACAATGGGGATTGATCTTGGCCTGTCAGGTATTTATACCGCACTGCCAGGCTTCACTTCCTGTCTGGGTTTTCTGGGCTCAGGCGGGCTGGCATCAGGGTCTTAGATGGTAGTGTGGCGCTTGGCACTGGCGGTTTGCCACTGGCCGCTTTGGGATGAGAAGACTTCAAATCCTTTTTTTTGTTGAATCAGGTATTGGGTGTCATGGTAGGTTCCATTATGGCAGAAATTATCCAGCCAAGTAGGAAGGCTCAAAAAGCCAACAAACCATTAACAAAAAAGACCCAATTAATGGATCTAAATCAAAAAGTTGATTGAAAATGGGTTACAGCTGCTCCAGTTTGCCAGTCAAATCTGATTCCCCCCTGTAAGTTGACGTTGATAAATTGACGTAATTTTGAGGGTTACCAGATACAAGCTCATTAATCAGCATGGTTGTCAGAAATTGGTTGCACAAGAGTTCTTTGCAACCTGGACTAGATACTTACTTGATGATGTGGAAGGAATATGAGCCCAGGATCCAGGCGGTATTGCTTAGTTGATTTTTGATATATATTGAATAATTTCACTGTTTCAACTCTTAAGAGTTGAGTCCTCCCAAAATTTACTCAATAAAAATCACATATTCCCTGGTCTAACTTTACTTTTGAAAATGCATCCTGTAGTTGTATTGTTACGCTACATCTCCTACAATTTAATCCTTAGCCAGATTATTACGGGAAGATGGGGGCCTGCTGTTGGCACTTTTTTGTTGTCTCTGCCAAATGTTAATTCAATGCCTGCCAATCTTGGAGTGGTGCCCCCTGTCTTTGAACCTAAAAATTTTGTTGCATCTCAATGTCCTGAATTTTATTCTGAAGATACTCTGATTCTTTAACAGGCTATTTTTCTTGGGCTACTTTGGTTAGGGTTAAATATTTTACTTAATCCTAGTATCTCATTTGGAAATTTTACAAAACGGTATCTGAAGCTGTGTTGATGGTTAATCATTACCTCTATGTGTATTCAGGTGGTCATTCCCCATCATTTAGAGACAGCTTCATATTATCCTGTGATTTCTGTCACATTGGGTGCCTCTTCAGGTTAAGTGCCTCCTCTGGGGCTTTGGGGGAGTTCAGAATAACTCTCATTGAGAAACTTGTGCATTTTACCAAGCAAACCACTGGTGTCAGGCTTTTGTGACAGAAATCACAGGATAATATGAAGCTGTCTCTAAATGATGGGGAATGACCACCCAAATCCAAATAAAGTTAATGATTAACCACTAACACAGCTTCAGATACTGTTTTGTAAAATTTCCAAATGAGATACTAGGATTAAGTAAAATGATTAATCCTAATCAAAGTAGCCCAAGATAAATAGCCTGTGAAATCATCAGAGCATCTTCAGAATAAAATTCAGGACATTGAGATGCAACACAATTTTTAGGCTCAAAGACAGGGGGAACCACTCCAAGATTGGCAGGCATTGAATTAACATTGGGCAGTACCAGCAACAAAGTTCCAACTGCAGGCCCCATCTTCCCGTAATAATCTGGCTAAGGATTAAATTGTAGGGGATGTATAACAACAATCCAACTACAGGATGCATTTTTAAAAGTAAATTAGACCAAGGGATATTTGATTTTTATTGAGTAAATTTTTGGGAGGACTCAACTCTTAGAGTTGAAAAAGTGAAAATTATTCAATATATATCAAAAATTGACTAAGAATACCACCTGGATCCTAGGCTCATATTCCTTCCACATCATCAAGTAAGTATCTAGTCCAGGTTGCAAAGAACTCTTTTGCAACCAATTTCTGACAACCATGCTGATTAATGAGCTTGTATCTGGTAACTGTGAGAATTGGGGAGCAGGTTAAGAGGAAATTAAACCAAGTTCTCAACCACAATAAAAATTGTGGTTTCAGCAACAACCAAAAGGTTGTTGCCAACAATTCCTGGGTAGATCAAAGGGGGGAAGGAGTCAACTGAACACTGCAAAGCAACAGATAA